>WBNH01007450.1:656228-697554 GCA_013401255.1 Urocolius indicus
CCCAGATTGCCTCCGCAGCAGCGGCATTGCTCCCGCCGAGCTTCCTTCCTTCGCGCTAAAAATAATAATAATAATTAATAATAAAGTTACAAGTCCTCCCTTCCCTTTCCAGTGTGGGAAAATCACGGAGCTGCGCTGCCGCCTCGCCTTCCCTCGGGACAGCACGTCTGCGTCGAGGATCCCGCTGACCTCAGCGGGGCTTTCTCCCCCCAAAAATAAGGGCTTTGGTGGAAGGGAGGGTTGTCCTCGGGGATCCCTTCGGGACTGGCCCCGCACCATTCTGCCCGTGCTGATTTTCTGCTGCTCAGAAGGGAGAGGTTTCTGTCGGTGTAAAACGCGGCGAGAGATTTGCGGCAGAAAGTGCTGCTTTGAAAGATGCGCCCTCTTCCAAATTACCACTTCTTCTGGAGTTTAAAACTACTCCGGCGCTCGCCAGCGCTGCTGCGGGTTGGGCTTTGCACATCTCGCCATAGACCGCAAAAACGAGGCGGGCAGCCGTCCCGCAAAAATAAAACCCACACCACGGCTCGAACTTTATTATTACCCCATTTACAGGGTCAGGGCTGGAGTTCCTGTTCGTTTCCAGCCGATTCAGTTCTTTTGTGTGTATGTGTGTGTGGTTTTTTTGCCTTGTGTCTGCGTGCCAGCACATGTTGAAATGTTTGCTACAAACAAGGCAACCGAAAGTGTGCGCAAACGTTGTTAAAAAAGAAAAAGACAAAGAAAAGGGCCGTTTTAAAGAATTAAATGGTGCTGCTGGGAGCTGCGGAGTGCAGATTGGCTGCATGGGGGACGGGCACCGCACGCCTGTGAAGTGCCGGATGGATTTGGGATGTGGCCCAGCCTGCAGGCATTGGGGCCATGCTGCCTCAGGACTACTTGGGGCAAGGAGTGGGTACCCAAAAAAAGAGCCGTAACCGGTGCCTCCTGGTGGCTCAGAAGGCCCTTGGTGGGTGTTGGCCCATCTTTGCCAGACTCAGGATCCCTTCCCACAGCTGTGGCCCAAAGGCTGAACAGACCTAATTGGATATTCAATGTGGCTAAAGCTGTTGTGATTTTTATCATGTCTTTAATTAGCTTGCTTTCTTTCCCTTGCTCTTAAATTACTCGTGGAGCCTTCCTAGGAAAGACTCCTGCCACATTGCCTTTCCTTTAGACAAGCCACGGCCACCATGTTGTTCTGCCCACAGTGGGGCTGATAGAGAGAGGATGGCAACCATGGGGGCCCACAGCTCAGACAGCCCCTGGCGCATGAGGCGTCCGGGAGGAACGGTGAGGTGAGGTGGGGAAAGGATGCAAGATAAAAGACTTGTGGGGGCACATGAATGTCTGGCAGGTGGCTGTGCCAGAGCAGCAGCTCCCGGGTGGGAGAGCAGGCTGCTGCTGAGGGATGGGGGGAGAGCAGCCTTCCCGAGCCATGTCATGAACCCGAGGCAAGCAGAATGTTGGAGATGGGACTTCTGGAGTGGGGCTTGGGCTGGAGATGCTTGGTGCTGGGGCGCAGGGGAAGTAAGGCTGCAAATGCTATCCGGGGCTTGCGGGCACAGGGTGTGACCTCCAACTGTGCTGGTGTGGCTGGGAGTGGGGAAATGCACATGAGGCATGGTCAGCCTTCTCAACAGGGCTTGGCACAGCAGAGGCCAGTATGGCCATGGCTGCATCCGAGGGACTGCTGCAGCCGTGGAGGAGGGAGGCAATGCTTCCACAGGGGTGGGAGCAGTAACGAGGATCCGATGGGGCTGCATGACAATGGGTTTCATGCAAGTGTGGGCCACGTGTGTGTTTGGGGAGACAGCAGCTCAAATAGTGCTGGGGTACTTCTTGCTGGATTTGCCTTCTCGCTGGATTTGCTAGAAAACACTGAGAGAACCTGATTGGGATGTTCTGGTTGGGATCTGTGAATGGGGTAAGGGCAGAACAATGCTGCGTTTGGAAGCCAAGTGTTTTCAGTGACATTCCCGTGCCCTCTGCTTGATCACTGAAGCATGCTAAGTATTGTGGTTTCAGTCAAAAGAGCTCCATGCTGAAAAGCCAGATGAGACTTGTATGGAAAGGAGTTTCTTGGCAGCCCAGAGCTCAGGGGATGATAGGAGTTGGTTGCCTCTGCCCAAGACAGTGGAGCTGCGGGGATTTCCCAGAACTGGATCAAGGGCTTCCAGCAGTGTAGCCCAATTGAACTCAGCCTCCCTGGGGATAAGGGGCTGGTTTGAACTGTGTCCTGCCATGGGAAGAGGGGGAAACACAGCCAGGGGAAGAATCCAGCCGGCTGCTTCCGCCACCACCAGAGCCAAGGGGAGAGCAGGGATGGCAACTGCTGCTTTTGGGCAACCGCCACCATTCTTCAGCACGTCCTGCAGCAGCAGCCACTGTTCCCTGTCCCCTAATGAATGTAAGCATCACACAGCAGCAGGAGCTGCCTGCCTGCCGTTCCAGGTGTCAGACTTACCCAAAGCAGTGTGTGAGGAGGACATGGCCACTGTCACCGTGTGTCCTTACCTCACTCTTGCCCACCAGCAGTGGTGGGTCCTGCAGAGCAGATGACTGCCATCCTTAGATGGTTTGTTAATGGACTGTGACCAGATGGGGTGGGGATAGAAAAAGGGGATTCTGTTCTTTAATAAAGGCTGGATCATCGTCCCTGTGGCTTCAATCTGTGTAGGTTCACACATCCCATCTTGGTGACTTCACCCATGGAAAAACTCGTTTGAGGATGTTGCAGCCTGACACCTTGGGATGGAGCAGGGGAGTATATTCCCTAAGACACGGTGGGGGGTTAGATTACATGCAAATATCAAGATTGTTTTAAGTGTACAGGCAGTTGCCTGCCTGCTGGGGTCATGGAGTTGACAGCTCACTGCTAATGGGTGCTATCTCTGGTTGCCTGCAGATAGTTGGCTTCCCTGCTGATGATTGCCATCTTCTCAGCTGTTGCTTTTGTGCCAAAGGGATTTTTTTTCCCCCGCTCTAGTCGATAGCTCAGTTAACTAAAGGGAGCTTATAAAATCAGGAAACTCACAGCTCCTCGTGCATTGCACTTCTCAGCTGTAACATGTAGCCAAGGCTTTGAGTGAAAGCCCTAAGCCTGTGTGATTGCTGAACAGGACAGAAAGCAAGGAAAGAGCCTTCAGATGCGTGGGGCAATCACAGGATGTTAAATACATTTAGTTAAATGCATTCAGATTGAGTCTGCCCCAGAAACTGGTTGAAGTGAAGTTGGAGATGGGCCCCAAGCAAGTGATGGTGCCTGATGAGGGCCTGAAGTACTGTCACCAACATTCCCTTGTGCATCTGGGTTTTCCCTATGAATGGTGCCTCAGAAAGGTGAGCTGGCAACCAAAGGTCTTGGTCACAGAATCACAGAATCAGAATCTTGGCCTGAAGCCTGGGGATGTAAGAGAAATGATTGTTTGTCCCGAGAGGACCCAGAGGAGATTCAGACAATGTGGCTGCTGTCTACTTGGAGACTCCAGAAACCAAGAAGGTTTGCAAAATTTCGTTCCTTGCTAGCCTGGAGCTTCTCTACTCCTTCCCCTTCAAAATCCCTCTGGCCACCGCCTCTTTGCTATATGGTCATCATGCTGCCTCATCTTCTGGGAGCCCAGACACCAAGTCCTCTGTTCCCAAGACATCTCTCCTCTTTCAGGGTGGTGGCACCAAACACACTCAATTCCCTCCCGCCTCCTCCCCACACCTTGACAAATCGTGTGCAGTTTTGGGTGTCCTTTCCAACTGATGCGGAGATAATCGATTCTGACGCTTTTCAAATGCCAGCTGTGACTTAGAGCAGGATCAGCCCAACCCAGCCGGTACTCTTGCGCAGCGATACCTGACGTTGCACGTTCTGCCCGGCTGGCTTTGCACTGAGTCAGACATCTCTGAGCAGCTCAGCTCTGCCTGTCTCCTGCCTTTCACTCCCAGGAAGCCAAAGATCACGGAGAGGCCCTCTTGGCCTATGCCAGGGTGAGGGGTGTGAAGTCAGCCTGAGGGGATGTCTCTAGTCTCCTTTCTTCTCCCCCATGTACGTTCCAATGGAAGGGGATGATCTTGCTTATTTGGACAAGAGTGTGCCTTCTTGCAAAAAAGGCCGAGGTGGGGTTTTTCTCAGCTTAAACAATGCAATGGTTGATGGTCCAAGTGTCAGTGTAGCCACAGTGTTGGCTTTATAGATACCAATCGAAACAACTTGGCTGCCTCTCCCAAGAATTTGGTGCTTTTTTTTTTTTTTTCTTCTCCTCCTTCCCCTTTCCTTGTGACCTGCAAATGAGACCTTCTGGGTGGACACTGAAAACTATATATAACTGTGTCTGTGCTACTAACCAAATATTTCTCAGCCTAATTTAGCAGAGCTTCCTTTGGCAAAAGCCCAGCTGGCAGTCATGCCACTTTTGTGATAGTTTTCATAAACAGCTGTAATAAAACCAGCTGCATTTCTTTGATGCTCTGTGTGAGGGCCTTGTAGGATCCTGCTTGCTCGTTACAGAGGGCCTCAGAACTTGGGGGAGGTTGGTGCATTGAAATCTACAGAGGGGTTTCCCATTAGCCTCCGTGGGGTTTGGCTGAAGTTACGTGGATATTGCCCACAAGAAAAGGCTGACTTGCTCTCTCTTAATGAGGTCTTTTGCTGAAATACTGGCTGGTGCTTTCACTGCTCAACAGTTTTGACCCACCCATCTCAGGGCGGGTATTTCTCAAAGCACTTGCCTCAATAACTGCCCTCTTTTTTTTTTCCCCTTGCCCAGGGAGAGACTCTCCTGCATTTCTGTGATTCACTTAGCCACGTGGTGAGCTCAAGACAACTCACTTGCAGTGAGTAACATCAGTTTGCAGTGCGGGACTTCTCAGCCTCTTCGATCCTCAATAATTTGAGCACAGAATGGGGTTAGCCCTGGCATGTGAGTGAGCGTGGCTAGAGGGGCATCACAATTCCCAGGAACATACAGGCAGGCGGCTGCTGCTGCTGGGGGCTCCGGAGGAAAGGGAACAAGCACAGGGAGGACAGAGCCCTGTTATTTCCACCCTGGTTGTTACCTTTGCTCTGGCAGACAGCCTGTCTCTTGCAGGGGGGAAGGTTCCATCTATCCCACGGTCCCAGGAGGAACAGGGGCTTCCTTCAGTGCCTTTGCTGGGGAAATGCCAAGACCAGAGCTCGTGAGTTGGATGGCTGAGCTGCAAACCCTCTGACCGTGGTTGGGAAGTTGACCCTTCACAGCTGCCTGTCATCCTGCAGAACAGGATCTATGATACTCGGTGCCCTTTCAGTGCCTCGATGGCTGCTGTGAGAATATGTATAGCTTTAATCCTACAACTGGCTCTGGCAGTGCCACAGAGACCCATTATTTGCCTGGGAGAAGTGAGGACTCCAGGTCAAATGAGGTGTAATCTCTTATCAAAGGACTCCTTCATTTTCTCTGCGTATTCCTTTACTGTCCTGGTTTGTGATAGAGACTCCTAGATGCTTGAATAACTCACGTAAAACTTGAGTCAAAGTTGTCCCTGTGGGACGTGCTGCTTGTTTCTGACCGTGTCAAATATACAATGTACTCTTGAAGTCTGCTATCAGTTTGTACCAGTGCTGTACTGCTGGTTAAAAAAGTTCCAAATGAAAGGGAGAAGTGAAGATTTTTAGTCGAAACACAGAGGTATTCAATCTGCCTGAAACATGTTAACTCTCGGCTTCAACACTCACTTTTAAAACAGCCAAGTGGCTCGGGTTAGGTGCTTCTGCTACCTGGAGGATTTGAATAAGCATGTATAGCTCCAGGAATTCTGTCAAAGCAGGTCTAATACGCCTACGTATGCAAAGAAAGCTGTGGTCTTGGAAGGAGCAGATGCTGTAGCAGAACGGTGATGAGAGCAGGGTTAGGCTGCAGCAGAGCAGTTCAGTTTCAGTAACTGAGACTTAGGTGTTTGTAATGTTGTGAAAAATACTGTTGTGGGTTATTTGGGGCTTTGTTTTTTTAACCTGTTCATCAAGCTGATGTGATGTGGACCCTAGACTGGCTGAGGGTCTCTGAAGACTCCCACTTTCGAGACAAGTTCAGGTTTTATCGTTTACTCTTGCAACCAGTCGTGACTATGCAGTGACCTTGATGTGATATAACACAACACACAGATTTTCTTCTTGATTAACCAAAAGGACGTGTCTTGTTGCAATTATCATCCTTCATTTAGCATTTTGAGGCCACTTACTGGTTTCCACAGGTACTGTCTGTCTCGGGGCTGTGTGCAGTCACTCCACTGCCATACCCCTCCAGGCACTATGAGTGTCTGTCAGCCCTTCCTGTCAGAGCCTTGATTCACACACTGATTCCCCCACCCATCCTGTCTCATCCTTCATCTGGGACCTTCTCACACATTCATCAGGAGAACACCTTTCCCCAGCTCCTGTCATCACCCCCACCCCTGCGAGTGGGGTTTAGTATAACCCCTGCCTTAGGTAAGATTCTGCTCCTGTGCCCCAAAGATGGAGCTCGAGTAAGGCTGGAGCAGACCCTGAGCTGTGCTCCTGCCCATCAGCGCGTGTCACTGGAGATTTACCACCACCACCACGGTGGTTCCTGGGGCAGGAACTGGAAGAAATGAGGGGAGAACAGGCTGTAACCCCAGGTGCCTGGAGGGTCTGAGTGCTGACCTCCATGTCTGTAGAGGAGAGAACATGGGTTTAAGCTTTGTGTGGCATGTGTGTGTGATGCCTGACCTACTCTGGGCTGCTCTAAGTGAACACAGACATTTTAATTGCTTTTTTTTGTTTGTTTGTTTGTTTCCTCTTTAAAGTTTGCTTTCAAATAATCACAGAGTCAGTAAAATTGGAAAAGACCTTTAAGATCATTGAGTCCAACCACTAACCTCACTTTGCCAAGCCCACCACTAAATCAAGTCCCTCAGCACCTCAGCGACATAGTGTTTAAATATCTCTGGGGATGGGGAATCCACCACATACCTGGGCAGCCCGTGCCAATGTCCCTGACAGCCTTCTCAGGGAAAAAGGTTCTTCCTAATATCCCATATAAACCTCGCCTCGCACAACTTGAGTCCGTTTCCTCTTGCATCATTCATTACTGGAGAGAAGAGACCGACCCCTGCCTTACTACAGCCTCCTTTCTGTGAGCTGCAGAGAGTGATCATGTCTCCTGTCAGCCTCTTCTTCTCCAGACTAAACACCCCTCAGCTGCTCCCTCAGCAGCTTCTCATCAGACTTGTGCTCCAGACCCTCCACCAGCTTCATTGCCCATCTCTGGACATGCTCCAGCACCTCAATGTGTTTCTTATAGTGAGGGGCCCAAAAATGAACACAGTATTTGAGGTGCGGCCTCACAAGTGCTGAAAACAGGGGAACAATCACTGCCCTGATCTTGCTGACCACACAATTCTGATACAACCCAGCATGCCATTGGCCTTCTTGGGCACCTGGGCACACTGCTGGCTCATGTTCAGCTGCTGTTGATTAATACCCCCAGCCACACATCCCTAGGCCTGTAGCACTGCATGGGGTTGTTGTGGCCCAAGTACAGGACATGGTACTTGCTGGACCTCATACATCTGGCCTCAGCCCATTGCTCCAGCCTGTCCAGGTCCCTCTGAAGAGCCTTCCTGCCCTTAAGCAGATCTATGCACCTGCCCAGCTTTATGACATCTTCAAACTTACTGAGAGTGGGATTGATCCCCTCATCCTTTTGGTAGGTGATTGTGAAATTAGTTGTACTTTACAGGGAGGCCTGGAATGAAGGTTTTGCTGTGCATAATGGTGTCTTTTCATTGTTATTATTATTATGCTGTAAAGATACCATTGGGTTCCCAAGGTGCTCCTCCTTTCCTCATCCCCTTCTCACAGTATTTATAATCCAAACAGTCATTATGGTTGCCTATTACATGGTGGTTACAGTAGCTTTGAGCATGTGTGTGTGTGTATATATATGCTTTGTTTCTCCACCTCTCATCCCATCCTATTCAGCAATATAAAGCTGTTCTCACCCCCACCCCCAAAAAACCTTTTAGGCCTGTTCCCACCTTCTATTACCTGCCTCCTCATTTTAACCACTGATTTGTAAGAACTTGCTTATCAGATTCTGGTACCTTCTGGGTGAAGAGACTTATTTTCTACATGAAAGTGTCCAGTGCCACCTTTAATGTCCTTCTGGAGTAGAAGGTGGAGACTAAACTGAAGCAAGTTCCCAGGAGATGCTCAAGGGTCTCTCAAATGGCACCACGTACCTAAGCTACCAATGGGATCTGTTCCCAGTGCATGGAAGTGCCTCCACCTAAATAGGAATGCTTTTAAATGCTTTTAAAGTGGGATGGTGTCTGGCCTGTAGCCTTGCTGGTGAAGTGGAGCTCTGTGACCCTTGTGGCAGTGGCCTTTCTTGAGCTGGGCAGTGGAAGCTGTGCAGTGCTTCACAGAAGCATAGAGTAGGTGACCTTTAATGACCTGCACTGGGCTTTTGGTTCCCTACGTGTGGAGAGGGTGGCAGGGCTGGATCACAGAATCACAGAATGGTAGGGGACCATCCAGTCCAATCCCCTGCAGAAGCAGGTCCACCTTGATCGGGTTGCACTGGGCAGCCTGTGCCAGGGTTCCCTCACCTTATGTTTACATGGAACTTTTTGTGTTCCAGCTTCATCTCATTACCCCTTGTCCTGTTACTGGATACAACAGAAAAAAAAAGTGATGTCCCAACGTCCTGACACCCACCATTTAGATATTTGTGAATATAATGAGATTCTCCCCTCCCCCATCAATCTCCTCTTATCTACCAGTTCCTGCAGCGTTTCCTCAGAAGATGCTCCAGTCCTTTCTTATGGACTGGAGATGGATGACAGACCTTTTCCCTGCAGGATGGGAGCTCAGCTCCGATGACTCCCAAACAGGGATGAATAACCAAGCCCTCGTTCTCATGAGACACATGACATTCTGAGGAAATAGGAGACATCATGTGAATGTTGGAGTACTTAATGACAGTCAATTTTCAAACAAAAAGGCTTCTTAAGAGCCAAATGGCCCAACTGAATGAGATCAGTGTATAGCCTTGAGCTCTGATGGGAGTCAACTCTGCTCTCTATTCATCCCAATCCTCCACCGAGGGGATTGGAGTTGACTCCATGGCTTGCACTGAGTTTGTCCATCCTCAGCTCTTCAGCCCAGCTTAGCCCTCTGCAATCCCTGCAGAATGAGTGATAGCAGGGGGCTAGGGGTCAGCACTGAGGCACTCACCAGACCCGAGACAAAGTGCAAGTGGGCTGAATCTTTCCCTAAGATCCTGGCTTGTGCAAGCAGATGGTTTCCTGAAGCCTCTCTTCCTGGGTTGATCCTGGGAGTGGGTGGGAATTGCAAATGCTTTTTGATGCCGTATTTCAGCTCTAGTAAAACAAGGGAGGTAAGGATTATGCAGGGAAGTAAAGAGAAGTCTTCATTCCCATCAGGGAATCTCTAGCTTCTGATTCTCCTGAGATAGGTGAAGAATAGAGTGCTTATATTTGCACTCATGGGAGAAGAGGATATAGCCATGAATGTGTGCTCTGTCATCATCTCAGTCACTGGCCAGGCTGGCTGATGTTTCCTGGCACCATCTTCCTGTGCATTGCCCTTGCTGTAACACTCCCTCTTGTTGCAGTTTCCATTGGCCCTCAGCGAGCAGCTGTGTACCTTTGGGGATCTTTATTGTAGCACCTACTTTTAAATGACACCTAAATGAAACAGCTCTGCTTCTGTACCACTGGGAAAAGCCATTTGACAGGAACAGATGTTGCTCTCCCGTCCTGAGAGGGAGGACACAGTGACCCTGACCTGTAAGGAGAAGTGCGTCAGGAGGATGGCCAGCTTCCCCCATCCCCTGTATGACTCCTCTACAGCAGTCGAGTCCTGGGGCAGCTCTGAAACACGTGAATCTGTCCTGTGACTGGCAGCCAAGTGGGCTGTGGTCCCTCAATGGCCTCTCCCGCCTTCAGCACGGCTCTGAAGGGCTCCCTCCCTCCCTGCCTACCTTGGGCTGGGCTGGGCAAAGATCTGGCAGCTGAGCTGGGGAAGGGCTGTGGTGCTGCCGGGAAATCTTAACCCTCCAGGCAGGTCTTCAGCTCCAATGAAGCTCGTTAGGGCTGCTCAGCTCAGCTCAGCTCAGCTCAGCAAGGGGTTTAGTCTAGTACATCAGTTGTGCCGCCTGCAATGTGCCCTTGCCTCTTGCTCACAGATTTAGGCTCTTTAGGGCCAGGGAGGTGCTGTGCATGCCAAGGAGGAAGAGGCCTCTCGTGGCCAGAGTACTAATGCTGGTGAGAGAGTGAACGTTTTGTTCCTGCATTTGTTCTTACTCATGAACGAAGAGGGCCTTTAGTAGAGGTCTTCCTATGTTTCAGCCTCTGGAGTATTTCCAGTTTGCTAATGATGGGGGGAATGCTGCTCCCAAGATATATTTTTGCATTAAGTGAGTCTGAGAGAACCGAGGTGGAGACAAGGATCTGGAGGGCAGAACCTCCTCACTCCCACCTGCATGCCTCAGGAGTCATGCTCCATCTTGTGCCGTCTGTGATGCAATGAGCGGCGTGAAAGGCCCAGCCCAAATTTGGGAGCAGAAAGCAAACCTGCCCAGCTCCTTGTGGTTAGGACATACTCCTGTGAAGTGAGGGAGGTGGGTTCAAAACCCCGAGGCTGATAAAGGAAATGAATTCAGGCTTCTTATTTGCTGGGCTGGTTCCCTAACCACAGAGCTAGCAAGGAAAAGGAGCCAGTGCCTATCCCAAAGGGCTGAGGTGGGAAACACTCCTGCACCACCTCACTGGAGAACATCAGCAGTTCATTTCAGCCCCTCAGCTTGGTCTTCCCTGCTGGCTCTCAGCCCTGATGGTGCTTTCCTAATAGTCTCCATGTTCTGCAAGTTCACACTTAACACTGGGCTTTGGTTGTCTCCTCTCCGTAAGTCAGGCACTACGCTGGCAGGGAAATGCCCGGTACTGCATTGGCTCTGGAGAGCTATCACCACTTCCACCCGCTCTGCACGGGAGGAGGTGACATATGACTGGTCTGTCCATGACAATGGTGCTGGTTTCTAACTGCTTTTGATGATGGAAGGGGGCAAGCCTGAACTGCTCTGCCTCAGAGCAGTGCTGGCAGCCCAGACTCCCTCCACAGCAACACTCCAATCGTCTCTTCCCGAGTGGGAGGACCAACACTTGCAAAGTTCTCCCACACTTCTCTCAGCCAACTCACAGAATCACAGAATCTTAAGGGTTGGAAGGGCCCTTGTAAGATCATCTAGTCCCAACCCCCTGCCAGAGCAGGACCACCTAGAGTAGGTCACACAGGAACTCATCCAGGTGGGTTTTAATGTCTCGAGAGAAGGAGACTCATAAGGCCTTGAAGAACCAAGCAGAGCCCTGAGAGGGACGTGCCTTCCCTGACAAGAAGCAAGTTTCCTCATCCAACACAGATGGCATGCGAGGTGGGGGTTGGTTTCATCTCCCCAGTAATGAGTGACAGGACAAGAGGAAAGGGGCTCAAATTGTGCCAGGTGAGGCTTATATTGGACATTAGGAAGAACGTTTTCCCTAAGAGGGTTGTCAGACACTGGCACAGGCTGCCCAGGTAGAGTCACCATCCCTGAAGATACTGAAAAGAGGTGTAGGTGGGTTGCTGAGGGACATGGTTTGGAAGTGTGGGGTTATTGGTTGGACTTGATGACCTTGGAGGTCTTTTCCAATTGAAAAGGTTCTGTGATTCTATGTGAGTATTTCTACCACTGTTTGCAATCCCAGGAAAAGCTTTAAACTGGAAGTCTCCAGGCAGAAGGAAACACTAGCTGGAGCACACGCTCATCTAAACATCATTGATACCCATAGACTAATGAGACCATGGGATGGCTCTGAGCGCTCCCAGTGGCCAGGTACCAGTGACCTGCCCTGCTGTGGCCTGAGACAACCCAGCCATGTGTGGCTTTCCCTTTCCTTCAAGTAGCAACACTGAACTATGCCACGCTGGCCCGACCCTCCAAAGACAGCCAGCACTCCAGGCTGCATGGCCACCAGCACCCTGATGCGTGGTGTGGAACTCCTCAGTGGGGCCCTGCCACTGACCTGATGGCAAGCGCTCCACAGCAAAATGTTTCCTCTACAGGCAGCTTTGGGTCTTCTCCCCAGCCATGTGACGTACGTGGAACCTGCAAGTTTAATGGCCAGTCCCTAGATCTTTAAATGCTCTTGCAATTGTTCCCTCAGCTTTACTTCCCTGGATAAGGGGTGTGGTGGAGTTGCATTCACCATGCTGTTTACCCACTTCCCTAACTACTACTCTGCTGAACGTTACTCTCCTGGTACAAAACTGACAGATCACCCCGGTTACTCTGCTACTACACAGCTTCTACACAGCTACTATAAGCACTCTTCCAAATGTCAGTTCCTCAGAGCAGAGGGAAAAAGTGACCAAATCACCTCTGAATCTCCATCAGCACTCCAAAGCCTCTTGACATTATGGCCCCAGAAACCTCAATCTTCCCCCTATGCTGATGGAAAACTACCAGTGGAGGTAACAGCTTTGTTGCTGTTATGTTCCATAAGGGGCACTTGGGTGTTACTGTGACACGAAAGAGCAGCCTCTTAGTCAGATAGACCACTTTGCTCCACCCCTTAAGTCCTTTGTAAAAATCCCAGAAAGGAGTGTGGCTGTAACAATGCCATGGCCTGCTGACAATCTCTGCCCTTCAGACGCTTGAGAACACAAGGAAACTGTCATCAGGCTGTAGCCTTGACTAGATACTGCTGAAGATTTTTGTAAGACGTTACACAAAGGTTTAGCTACTCAGGGCACTTAGTGATCTAATATAAGGTTCTTCAACGATTGACTGATCCAACTAGGTTGCTAGAAATGATCGCCTTTCCGAAGCTGAGCACCACAGAGAACAGACCGAGTCATGTAAAATAAGAGGAAATAAGAAATTATTAAGAATATAAGGAAATGGCTGGTTTCCTACAGGAAAAACACAAGACCAGATGTATTTCACACAGTGTTATTCACACATTTTCATTTTGATTTTTTTTTTACAGTATATACATGTGAACATTACATTATTCAATATCAGCCACCTGGAGTCAAACCTAGCCAAACTGGTCCATATACAATCTACATCAAAAAGCAATACTTGAGCAAAAAGTCTAGTGGTTCTACCCAAAGCCTAAAAGTACTTGAAAGGAAAACTGGTGATTTTCATGTCCTGGATAGAATTTGTGCAAAATGATTTTAGGAGGAGAGCAAGCGGGAGAGTATGTTCAAGGTACTTGGAAACACTAGAGATGATAGTTATAGGACTGTTTAAGTCAGCCATGGCATGAGTGCTATGGGGACAAAGTACTGGGACACGAGCAGTTTCTGCCCGGACATCCCTGAAGCTGAGCTACTGGGGACGTCTATTGAGGAGATGTCAGCTCTCTGGATCGTAACACAAAGCAATTATACACGGGGTAAACACTGTCACTGAGAATTCACGGGCCCAAGGAAGTAGCTCAAAAGTCTTCCTTGGTGTGACTAGGGGAAAGCTCTGGCTCCAATGAGAGAGCTCGCACCTCTCCAGAAGGAGCTGGTGAAGCAGTTCACTACTTGGCAATTAGAATTGTGCTTAGTCAGAAGAATGAGGCCCACTCCATCCCTTAACACAGGCAGGCCTTAGTGCCAGAGCAGAAACTGGAAGCGGGCCAGAACAAACTTGCCCGTTTGCCTATTAATGAGTAAAGGTCACCATTAAAAAAGCAGCGCCTCAAATGTACGCTTCAGTAAGACTGATGTAAACCTGCAACGAACAGCAACACGACAGAACTCAGTGCAAGTTTAAGCCACTACTATTGTCTTCCCTCATGATCAGACCCCTGCCGTAACAGCCTTTTAATTTGATCAACGCTCAGGACGTCGTTTTTAAGCCACCTCGTTGATCAAAGCTTTAGGCAAAGCCATCCGAATGAATGTGGTTTTTTTTTTTTTTACACAAAATACTTACTTCAACAACATACAAAGCACTTTCTTTATCTTTCAGAAACTGAATATACAAAGTAAGCTTTTTCCAAAATATTTCCATAGGCAAAGGATTAAAAAGGATTTTAATTATACACATATGGTCACAATTCTGCCTTAAAAAGATCATTGGGAAATGTACATAAGGCCGCTTGTAAATGTACATCATCTTTATGTTACTGTTACAATGTCATATGTCCAGAGAAAAAAATTGACAGTATCATACATATTTGCTTTACGCTGGGAGAAGGCTATTCAAAAATACAGTACTCTTCTGTACAAAAAAAAAAAATCATGCCACATTTATTAAGATGGAAGAAGCGTTGGTTTCTGCAATAACCAAGTCCATTTCTTACTAGGCTATTTCTCACTATCCTGACTTTAAATTTGAACAGATTGATTTCGTAAAGTGTCCATATTAACAGAATCGACAGCTATGTTATAAACAAAACATCATGTTTCTCACAATAGATAAAAAGAAAGCCAGTTCGTATTTCGGAAACCATATAAAGATAGAATTTAAAAAAATCACTCTTGATTTGCTGAAATAAATTTACATTATACAACACTATATGGCAGGGGGAAGAAAAGGGAACAGGGATATGAATATACACTAAAATGCAATTTTTTTTTTTGTCCCAAAAAGGGGTAAAACAAATTACATTTACAGCATGAAGGTTTACAAATGTACATCTGTACAACCAAGGTAAGCATCACTACTAAATTAGCAAGGCTTGTAATAAACATCGAAATGAGAGATTTCTTTCCAAACTGTAAACTTACACCTATTAACTACACGTATACAATGCATATATTTATAGGAAGCAAAAAAAGCTATCTGAATATTTAATCAGTCATGCTTAAATGTTGAGCTATCGAGTTTACTTTTCAGTGGCCCCTTTTCTCTTCAATCAATACCTAGGTTTTTGCGTCTACGGTGAGAAAGCAAAAGAAACGCTCAACACCTCCAAACCCTTACAATTCTATATGCAAAATAAAAACATACGCATCTCTACTCCTCCCGCGTTGTAAAGCGGGCTGTGAACTTCAGACGGGGTTCACTCCTTTCCCAACAGTGGAAGCACCACCGTCCTCGTAACCCCTCTACCTCGTACAACAATTAAATATATAAGTATATACAGCACTTCTACTTTGAAGAGATCGCTAGAGAAAAACCTTAGGGCACCGTTTCAAAGAAACCAAACAAATCTGTATCCACAGCGAGAGATGAACAAAGTTTCCATCCTCCCGTTATTCCCTTCCCTCAGTTTGCCGTGCCCCGCTTGTTATTTGGGTAGAATGTTTTGTGAACCACCAAAGTACAACTTAACTTTCCGACATGTTAAATGATGTTTATGCAGCTGATCAATTTCAATCTGGTATAAAAGACTTCACACAAAAAGGGAAAAATAAGGATTAATTCTATATACAACTCTATAAACCTGTTGTGCTATGACGCTGGGTAGACCTACCAGATTGCAAGCCAGTGTATTAAAAGAATACTGTACTTTTTCCCTTTAAAAACTATTTCAGTGACTTTACAAGGTAAAAATTTACAAAATATGTGACAGCTATTTTGATACAATTACATCATATACAGGCATTCTGTGCTTTGCCAGCCGTCCAATCTGATAGGTCTGCGGATCAGGGCTGGAGATATTTTTTTCTTTTTTTTTTTTTAATCAATTCTCTCCCCAAAAATATACACAAGAATAAAAATTTTACAAATGGATGAACAGAGTCAATAAATAGATTTAAAAAAAAATCAGAACATTTATAGTTAAGTTGTATCTTTTGATCATTCACAATTCAAATTTCTCTTCTGTTTCTCTTTGCCCTTCAGAGCATCCCGTTTGGTGGCCCACCGATCGGCCCCAGATCAGCGCTGTTCTTCAGGTAATACTTCTCCAGCTTGGCCAGGATGTGTTTGCCATAGGTGTATTTCCGCAGAGTTGTGATGTGGGGTCGAATCTGTAAGAGGAAATGCGTTACTGGTTTGTTTGTTGTTTTTTTTCCCCCCCTTCAAAACATTTGAAATAAAGGTTATTACACTTTAGCAATGTTGTGTTGGAAGCCTGTCTTTTGTTATTTTTAAAGATCCTGTAAATTACAGAATCACAGAATGGTAGGGTTGGAAGGGACCTTTAGAGATCATCTAGTCCAACTCCCCTGCAGAAGCAGGTCCACCTAGATCAAGTCGCACAGGAACATGTCCAGGTGGATCTTGAAGACCTCCAAGGAAGGAGACTCCACACCCTCCCTGGGCAGCCTGTGCCAGGGCTCCATCACCCTCATGGTAAAATAGTTTTTTCTTGTGTTTAAATGGAACTTTTTGTGTTCCAGCTTCATCCCATTACCCCTTGTCCTGTTACGAGAATACCATAGAAAAAAGGGATGCTCCAACCTCCTGACACCCACCATTTAGATATTTGTAAATATTAATAAGATCCCCTTCTCAGTCTTCTCCAGACTAAACAGCCCCAGCTCCTGCAGCCTCTTCTCATATGAAAGATGCTCCAGTCCCCTGATTATCTTGGTGGCCCTGAGCTGGACTCTCTCCAGATGTTCTCTGTCTCTCTTGAGCTGGGGAGCCCAGAACTGGACACAATACTCCAGATGAGGCCTCACCAGGGCAGAGTAGAGGGGGAGCAGAACCAGAACTGGTGACTTTTGACTTGCCAAACATACCTATCACAGGAAAAGGGAGGTGGCCCTTTGGTTGGAGTGCCTGTGACTAGTGGAAGCCAAGCTCCTGCAGGTGTACACTGGGCCCTGTGATAAACAGCCTAGGGAAAGTGTGGCAGTAGCACACCTGCCGATGTCTGGATATTCTGAAGCAGAAAATGTGCCCATATGTCAGGAAGTGTGGGAATCCTATTTTGGGGGAACTGCAGAATGGATTTATACCAGCAAATAGAAACAGAAACTTGTACTTATTCTGTTACATGAATAAAGATGACAGATATGATATTTTTGTATTCCAAGGACTTCCACAGAAAAGCTGGCACATAGAGACGTTAGGACAATCCAACTTTTGAGACCTTTCTGTAGATCTGTGGTTTTAGCTCACTGCTCAGAGACCTGAATACATTCTGCTTCATCAAGCTCCACTGATTTTGCATCAAGTTCTATATTCTAGAACTAGTGAGAGCTTTACATCTCAAGGGAAAGGTATTCTAGCAGAAAAAAAATCAGTATGTACAATATTTTCTGAATCAATGAAACTACATAAAAATATACCTTGTGCATTATTATCTTCCGCTGAGCAGGTTCAGCCATATCAATCATCTTCTGAACAACATAGTTGGCATACTGGTCCTTCATCATGGTGTATAAGGCACTGTGAGGACCATCATTCTGGCAACAGACCTCATCAATAAGTAAAGCTCTTTCAGCCCGAGAAGCATGAGTTACACATTTCTCCACCACATTGCTGAAAAACAAGACAAATGCAACATTCTTTCAAGGAACAATTTCAAACTTATCTGAACAGTTGGAGTGTCTTAACGCTACTAAAGAACATACTGTGAACACATCATCCTCATCCCCAAATGTTTTGTCTGCAATGACTGCAGAAGCTAGAGGATTATACACTCTCAACCCATGTGAAAAAAAGCAAGTTTCTGATACTTAATATCTTGTATAAGAGATTTTTCCACCAGATCTACAGTAAATAGACTGGACTTCAGGTTACAGATGTATTCCAGTATGTCTATGTCAGTTGTGGGCACTTTTAGGACACAACAGGGAAAGTCAGACAGAAAGCTTCCTGCTTTTTGAGAAAAGGTGCTTTTCAGGAACATGCCTAGATCAGAGATACAGACAAATACTGTGTTTTGTAGAGGAAGTCTCTGACCTTCCAGATACCTCAGTGTAGTGGTTTTGCCTGGGCCAGGTTTTTGTAGTGGGGAGGCTATAGGAGTGGCTTCTTTAAACAAAGATCTGACAGAAGCTGACAGGGCCAATGCCAGTCAATTCTAAGATGGACCCTTCAGCTGACCCAGGCCTGGCCAATTAGTGACTAAGGTAACACCTCTGTGATTAACGGATTTGAGAAGGGAAAGAAGTTGCTGGGCAGTTGCTGAACTGCAGCAACAACAGGGAGCGACATTGTGAAAACATCTCTGCAGACACTAAGGTCAGAGGAGGAGGAGGAGGAGGGTGCTTAGGCCCTGAAAGAAAGACTCCCCTGTGACCTGTGGTGCAGCCCATGGTGACGGCAGCTGTGCCTCTGCAGTCCATGGAGGCCATCAGGGAGCAGAGACCCACACACAGCCCGTGGAGGACCCCACGCTGGAGCAGGTGGATGCCTGAAGGAGGCTGTGACTGCGTGGAAGGCTCACCCTGGAGCAAGTTCCTGGCAGGACCTGGAAGTCTGTGGGGAGAGAGGAGCCCACTCCAGAGCAGGTTTGCTGTCAGGACTTGTGATCCTGTGAGAGACTCAGGCTGGAGCAGTCAGTACCTGAAGGACTGTTCTCCCTGTGGGTGACCCACATTGGGGCAGGGTGTGAGGAGCTGCCCCCGTTGGAGGCCCCACGCTGGAGCAGTTTCTGAAGGACTGTCTCCAGTGGAAGGGACCCCACAGTGTAGCAGTGGGAAGTGTGAGGAGGCCTCCACCTGAGAAGAAACAGCGGCTAAGTCCATCTCATATTTCTCTCTCTCCTGTCCAGTTTAGGAGGGGGAGTGAGAGAATGACTTGGTGGGCATCAGGCACCCAGCCAGGGCTAAACCACCACACTTGGAAGCTGGAAAGGCCATCATTGCTTGTGAGACAGCAAAGTGATTCTGGTCTCAAGTTTGTGTTTTAGAAATTAGGCAAGTTCCAAGGAGAGGATTACGAACAGTTACGTTTAGGCAAAGAAAAACCACAATCCAGATAAACTTGCTAGTTTGCATAAAATCCATTTTAAAACCAAAATGCCCCTGTAATCTCACAACGCATTTCAACTTTATGTTGATGAGAAAGTTAGTCTCACCAAATCACCCAGGATGAATTCTGAAGTGTGTTTTCCTTCACAAAAGGCAAATAATCTATATTTCAGCAAAAAGCACTGAGGAACTTCAGAGTACTTTGGGACTCCTACAGCAGTCTTTTGAGATATCTTAATGCATAAAAGCCCTGTTAGGATGAACCATCATTTTCTAAAGCCAGTCTTCTCATACTTGTAAATGGCTTGGCTGGACTGAGTCAGGAGGTCTCAGCTTATCATCAACAGCATTTCTAGGAGACTTTTTCACCTGCTTTGGGGATCTTCACACGGAGACCTGAAACCAGTTCCCTGCTCTTGCAAAAGGTAAGCAAAATAAACCACAAGCCTGTGGAATCTTCCTTGTTTTGCTACAGAACAGTGTTTTCCCTTTCCCTTCCCCAAATCTAGTGTAAAAATCCCACTACCGCTTATCTCTATAAAAATATGAGATTTCAGGAGACAAGTCACACAACAGAAATATTCTCATCATATCCTTTTTGTAACAGAAGAAATAAAGCCAATAATACAGCTTTTAAAGGTTAACCAATCTTTAATATATAAAGGCTGTACAATACCTGGCAAATTTGTGCTGACTCAGAGCTAGAACTTTTCCTCTTATTTCTGAAACTATTTTACTCTTGTCTTCAGGACGACCGTGCTCCAGTACATGTTGAATAACGTAATTTCCGTATTGATCCTGAAAATAAGATGACTTGAATTATTTTTACTTCTTTTTTGTTCATACCAAGTAATCCATACAGCTTTTGCAGAGTTGTATAAACTTTCAAATTACTTTTTGCACCGACATAAGGAAAAATACCATGATATCAACATTATAGAAACAGAGTGACCCAAGAAATATTGCATCAAGAATTATTTCATGGACCACAAGATTTAGGCAAAATGGAAGTAAGCTATAAAACTAGCATTTCAGTTTAATCCTCTTAAAGAAAGTAGTCCTCAAAATTGAGATTATTGATCTTTAACAGCTGGAATATCTCCCTGAACTGCAGTTCCCAAAGACAGTTCAGGCCTGCTGAACACCAAGTCCCAGTACTTTAAACTGGTTGAATTTCACAGCCATTTGCAGCACTCACTCAATTCGTTTGAGATCAAACCAAGAAATCATGTTGTGTAAAGTCTTTTGCTTACATTTAGAAAAGATGCCCTTTTCATACAAGAATATGAAACAGTTACATTTCTGACAAATCTGAATGAATCAAGATTTGCTACACAACAGTGATTTCCCTTCCCCAAATGTAGTATTAAAAGAAGATGAAAAGTAAAAGCTCCAGAAACACAGTATCTGCAATAAAACCCCACTAATTTGGTGCATTTAACAACATACATTCAAAGCTACAGTCAAAAGCGTAAGAAAAAGGCTTTTTTATATCTTCTTTCCCTCCCAACTTCCAAATTAATTTCCATTTAAACTATGGAAAGATAGAGAGAAAAAAAATTCACTGTCTATAACACTAAAGACACAAATGCATTTGAACTATTTCTTAAACCAAGAAATAGGAATAAACTGTGACAACAAAAAAGGCTCTAAAATGCATTAAATATTAATATAGCACTGACCTGCACTAGCTGTTCTGTGTGTTGATGCAGTTCTTCCAAGATTGGCAAAGTCTGCTCAGCAGTGCAGTGTTCCAGAATACGCTGAATTACTCTACAACCATATGGATGAGTTGAAAGTACAAATACCTTAAAATAGAATTGCAAACTGGAGTTAAATCAACCGAAGGGTACAGATATAGCAATATTACCATGTTTGAAATGGAACTGAACATGTCAACTACTTCTATATATCAAAGAAAAAGTTTTGGCTGCCAATACCAGAATTCCATCTCCAGCAGTAGTCAGGAAAAGATGAAAATGCAGACTTTTTTTTGTGTTAAGGACTCCAGTAACTCTAGACAACTAAGAACCTGAATTCTTACAATGTTTGCTGTTTACTTAGCTGCAAAGGAAAGCCTGGGAGTATGACCCTTAGTTAAGCACTGTATACCTTTCAAGCTTTTCTTTTAACTTGGTACTTCATTTTCAAATGTGAAGATTTTGACATTTACAAAAGAAGTTCAATTGTCGTGTTTGCTTTTCAGGTACCATATACAACAAGCACATACATGCACATACAAGCAGCTCCTTGTTAGAGGTATAAAGTTTGTAAATAACTATTCCAAACATGCAGTCAAAATCTTGGCTACTTCTTTTGTTTGCTTTTCCAGAAGCTAAGTTGGTGTTTTGGAGATTAATTCAGAAGTCAATATTGGTCAAAACTGAGCACAGAATCTTGTCTGATTAGCCATTGATCCAAATGATGCAGGCAGGTGAAAAAGATACATATCATTACATGACATGACTAAGGTGTGGCATTTTCGTTTGCCACTTCAGATTAAAAGCATATAATTACTTGGAGCTAAGGCTGGACATCCAGTAAATAAAGAGTCATATTTTAGTTGAGGGGCTCTATTTAGTTTTGAAACTGCATCTCATCTACTCCATACACAATTTTTGATGTAAAAAGACCCCACCCTAGAAACCCTGGCATGCCATTTACCGCTATGTGCGACAACAATTCTGGAACTGCTGTTGTGCAAAATGTGAGAGAAGGATATCGTAGATTCTGTTAAGAAATACACTTGGCCAGCCATCAAAGTAAAATTTAGTAATACAGCGAAATTAGTAAGGTTTTTACTGTTCTTCCCAAAACTATAAAAGTACACATTTGTCTCAGAGTATTAAAATCTTATTTAGCTGCAGCATTCTCTCTAGCCTGCAGCACAGTATCCATCTAACGTTAATAACTTCTTTGGAAACAAAACACACCCCTCCCTTGAACAATAAATAAACAAGTACCACCCCCCTTCACTTAACACTAGCCCCTATGTAGGGAACAGATTAGTAGTTTTCTTCAAAGATTTCCAAAATGACAGACGTTATGTGGGAAACACTAAAAGAAATACTTGCTACCTGAACAACAGAAAACAAATTTTAATGAAAAAATCTATGGTAGAGAGCAGATATCTTATTACTACATTTTAAAATGGCAACGTTAAAAATTATAACGGAAATCTGAAATGGCATGTCACAAAAACTCGCACAGAAAGCTTGGCCTTAAGCCAAATACCTCCATTAGTATTTATGATACAACCAAACAGTTCTTTATATATATTCTCCACCACGGTTATCTTTCTATAGCATGTTGATTATCTCTTAACAGCTCTATTTTATCATTCTTTTTTTATCTTACTCAAAACCAAGTCAACTGCAATGTGTCAAACACTATCTTGTATATGCAAGTGATGGAAAAAATGGTGCAAATCAAAGCAACCCTACAGGAGAGGAAATGAACCGGTGACACTACCTGTCCTTTGAATGCGTCAATGATGAACTGGAGCGACTGGGGTTGAACACACTCAATGCATTTCTGTACAACATGATTTCCATTTTGATCTTTCACACATTTCAGAACATGACCATCCAACTCTTTCACCATTTCATTCTGGGGAAAGAAAAAAAAAATAGTTTTGTCTTTACAGTGATTTTTTTCTCTCTCCTCAAAAATATATTCCATTTCATCCTAACTCTCCAGCCTTCACTGGTGGTTTAATTGTGTGTATCAACAACTTATTTCAAACAGCTACTTCAGTCCCAACAGCATTTCACAATGAAACAAACGATCAACAACTCAAGCAAGTAAAAAGATGTATGCAGTAAAAAATAATAATAATAAAAAGTATTGCTCTAACTTACAATTACCTGCTGGTCAGGTGAGATTGACTCAAGTGCTTTCTGAATAACACGACAACCATACATCTGTAGGGCTAACGGCAGAACGTGACCACGGATGCGTGTTGCTAGGGCTAACTTTTGATCCAGGTTTCCAAACTAAGAGAAAATAAATAACAAGTCAAGACACGCTGCAGCATGCTGGAATTTACATGACAGGGTATTTTCACAACGTGTTACAGGTTTACTGTGTGCCTTTAACGATTTTTCCCTTTGTATTTCTGGTGTGTGTATTTACCAGAGGCTTTTACAAAGTGTTGCATTTAGCATATAACATTCTACACTCTGGTCACATATCTGCTATCAAATGGATGACCTTGAAAGATGACAGAAAAGATCAAAGGAGTTTCCATTTGACTGACTACAAGAATATATAAGTGCATTAACCCACTCATTTAGACAAATGATACCGAGCACGTTTATTACAGATGACTATAACATATTCATCTAAATCAGATTTTCTTTTGTATCTCAAATTTGTACACCTCAGTTTATCTTACCATCTTGTATACAGAAGGCAAGCAGTAACAGGAGGAGGTGAGGGTAAAGACCTCAGCCTCTGAAGTAGCTTATCAGTAACTTCACATGGCTTGAAGGATCCTTCTTACCATGGGGACTTTGGGAAGTCTAGAAATACTTGGGCTTATGCAGAGCAAAATCAGAATAGCTTTGTACACTGATTGTATTAATTCAAGTGTAATTCCACCAATGCTTGCTTTTAAGCAAATTCTTTGATAAGGCTTTTTATTTTAATCTGATAGTTTTTAACAAAAAACAAAGCTGTTTTGAATACTAGTTTAGTAACATTGGACGTATCTTACTGATTCCCTTCCTCAAAATTCTTCCACTTCAATATATTTTATGTTCCGATCTTCCTATACAGCACCGGATGAAGTTCACACAGCTTCATTCTGTACCACAATGCAGTAACCAAAAGAAAGTATTCTTCAAATCTTTGTTCCCCATCACCTACCAAAAGTCTTTGTAAATTATGCTGAAAGGCTCACAAAGCCCAGGCGTACAGCCTGTACATCACCCACGTTCACCAACAGTACACAACACTAGTGTAAAAAGGAACTAGGCCTGTTAGAGACAAAAAGCAGGGGATACAGAAGAGAAAACGTGTGCAGTGTTGTTATACGCCTGGGTTCCGTGGTAAAAAGTCCAGTAGAATTCTGCTGTGACATTAAGAAACCAGTTAGATTTAATCAGATTTCACAGCATTTCGTTTGCATTCCTGTTCATATAATTAGTGTTAGGCTTACCTCAAAGAACTTCTGTATTACATAGTTTCCAAACACATCAGTCATCAATTGATACGCTGCTTGCAGGATCTCATTAAATACCATCTGGCGCTCAGCTGGAGTAGCTCGCTCCAGCTTTTGCTGTATAAATCTAAGTGCATAAAAAAGGTACGTTATGCTTTACATAAACAACAGGGAAATCTCTCAAACACTGTTTCAATGAGACACCTCAAAATGTTAAAAGTAAGTATTCAACATTTTTTAAAGTTATTAAAACGAAAGTTGTGCCTTTGCAATATAAAAGGATACATTTTCATAAAATTATACTTCAAGCCTTTCATTTGAAAAGGATTAAAGATGAAAAGAATAACAATAACTAAGTACCTGATGATGTACTGGTGAAAAACGGCTTTACATTCCAGATGCCAGTTTTGTTTTCTTAATCAATGCCTTTTTGATACCTAATACTAGAGTTTACAAGTCTAGTTATGAGGCTATTTCTACACTGAGAACTTCTACAAGCAGCTAAATTTACACTGCCTTTGTAATGAAATTTCCTAAGGTAGAAAAAGGTCAGTGTTAGAGCACGTACTCGAACTAATAGCGTGCTTTGTATTAAAGTGACTAGCAGCTCATTCCAACACTTGATGCTAATCTAACAATATCAAAGCAGTAAAACATTATTAACTTTGCTACAATAATTACCTAGAACCATGCTGGTCTTGGGAAAACTCAACAATATGTCCAACAAGGTCCCTTAGCTGCAGATTAGGGAAACGGTTGTTTCTGAAATCTTCCAGCAATCGACTACGTCCAGAAGGCATAATATCAGACCTACTGTAACGAAGGCGTGAAGGAGGGAAGAGCTGACTGGTGGAGCTAAAAAGACTGGAGGTACTTGCTGCATTGCGATACTTTGCTTCGGCTCCAGGTGCTGCAGAAATATAGCGACCACTACCATTTGTCAGTCCTCCTACAAGGAAGCAGCTCTGTCAGTAAAAGCCATAGGGAAAATAAGCAACAGCAAAACATTAAGTGTATCAGAACTATGGATACACCCTGGAGCCAAAGAAAAAAAAACAGTGTTGTCTTGTTTTTTTATATTTACCACATCATGGTTGGAGGAGTTAGGTAGCTTTATCTTCCAATAAACAAAACCATTCTCCTCCTCATTTTTATTTTATGTGAAGGGCACCAGGAAAAGAAATGTCATTAGAAGAATATAACAAAGCAGGTAAAGTGAGCACCCACTCGGATTTACAGAAACTTTTGAATTGGGTGGGCCTTTGCTTGGTGGGCAGATTTCCACTTCACAAGTAATGCTGACTTATACCCTTGTTAGTAGTCTTGAAGTTAGCCAATTGTTTCAAAATAGACCATGAAATCTGAACTACCCTTCAGTCCCTGCTGAGGTACCTTTCCAACTTACAGTGTGAAGGGGCATTTTTGGGGAGGTACACATGGTGCCTCTTCCCACGCTGTACCTGTTCTGCAGGATATTTGATGACTTCAGCAGCACAAGCTTTGAATCTGGTACCTCTTTTAAGCACTAAATATGTGAAAATTCAAACCAGGTAACTAAGAATGCTCTGTTCTGAGAACTAATTCTAAGTTAACCAAAGGTATATCACACTGATGGTACTTTTAGAAACATGAAGTCCTTTCCTTCCTGCAAAAACATTCATCACTCTCACTTCGCTTTGTCTTTCCTTACTTTTTAAGAACTAAATTGCTTTCCTATGTTTAGGTCCTACTCCTTTTTGCTAGTGATTCCACCTATGGCTATCATCTCACAGCCCTGGGAATCTCTCCTCACATAGTGTTCTCTAATCGGTTCATGTCACTCTGAACTCTTCCAGCAGGCCTCTCTCCCCTGCACTTTACAACAGGCAAGAACTATCATAGGAAGCATGCAAACATGGCATCTTTCCCAACTACAGCATGATTTTAAAAGGGATACTGCTACTATATAGCAGGCAGAAATAGTCACAGACAATTCTCATCTAGAAACCTAACTCTGCTACTTAACACCACTCCCCCACCCCCTAATCAACCTAAAATCATATAGTATGAATTGGAAAAGGAAAGCATTTTCAGTCTCCCTATCAAGAAGGTGACATAGTAACGAAAAGCTCTTTCCAAGTCAACAGAAGGAATATATAAATTTGAATTTAAAATTGCAGTATGTGCTGTTTGAATGGTGCTCTATTACAAAATTAATTAAGACAAAGAAAAAAGGAATCATCTGACAGTGCCCCAGCCAAGCCTTCTAAGGCCAGGCAACAACAGCGTTACAGTGGGCTGGTAAAGTATCTGTTTCTAAAGGTCAAATTGTAATGCCAGAATCTGAGATGTTAGTGCTCTGCAAGACACATCAAGTATCATATTTATTACCCTGTATAGGAATATACCTTAAAATAGAAATAATTAGTATTTATTTTACAATTAGTTTTCAAATTTCAGTGGTAAGAACCAGTGAAGGATCAGTGAATATGCCCCACCATGCCTTTTGAAAACCATTAGATTTCCTTTGAAATTAAAGCGTCTCAAAACTTTACAGCTAGAAAAATCAAAGTTTTTAAAACTATAATTTCTAATTTCCAATGATAATTACTATTTCCAGAAAAGAGCTGACAGCAACATGATACTAACAGGCAAAAAATATATACCAAAACGCCACCAAAAAACCACCACAACAAAGCCAACATTCTGCAGGTGAAGCAGTATGCAGAGTAATGTTCTACAGTTGTTTCTCTTCTAGGATCAAGTTTCTAAAGAACCAAAAGTTCTGCCCCTGAAATTATGGCCTTTCTCATCTAGACTGTTTAAATAGACAAATGAAATCCTAGCTTTCCCATAAATAAAGTGTAGTAACACCATTTAATGCCACCGGAGGGCAGCAAAGCCTGGTTAAAAGAAAGTCTGTTTACAGACTACCTTCCGCTTACAGCGTCTCTGTTGCTCCACTGATCACACGCTCAATTCTGTGCCAGAAACTAAACGGGTACTTTTGATGATATGCTCACAAACTGCGTGTCTCTAATTGTTATACTCAGTCACTGAACTGCACGTGTGAATCAAGAATTGTTTCTTCTTTTCTTTTGTCTTTCCAACTGAGTCTTGATTTAAGTTAAATGTGTCAATTTATCTAGCAATTAAAACAGAAATTAAGAAACTTGGTCGCTTTTAACATATATGCTATGTGGAATAGGGCTGCACATATACAACACATTTCACACACAGGATTATCGAGCCTTTCTTCAAACTAATTGGGAAATCATCCCTTTTTGAAGACTTGCAAGACAACTGTGCTGCAACTGGGAGATTCCTGTCTAGCCTGTGAAACTGCTGCAGACAATCACCTTAAGCAGGATCATAATACAGGAAGGCTGAAAATGTATCCACTGTGCCTAGGAGAACCTGTCATACTTCAAAAGCACACAGAAAGCTTAACCTTGTAAAACCTTGGTCACCACTATAAAAAGCAGTAATTTAATAGGTAATTAGCTTTTCTTCTCGTGTAACCTTTTATTACATCAGCAGTGTTAGCTCAGTGGCAACTATGCAGATCTGAAAAACAGTATCCCCACACCTCCCTCCAATAAAAGCATATTCTTACAGCTACTTGTTATATGCAGATTTTTTCTTTTATACAACAGATCTTTTCTTAAATGTTGTACTCAAATCCATGAGTACATTGATACGGATATTAGGGACATCTGGTCTGCTTCCTGAAAACTTTCCGAGTGTGAAAAGCTTTGAAATGGAAAACTGAAACCTGAATTCTAGTTACTCAAGTCCTCCTGGTTGGCCTACTGCATCTCCATACTGTCCAAGAATCCAGGACACTTAACAGATTCCGATTTCAAACTAGAAAGGTAACAGCCTAGGTCTTCCATATTATTTGAGGAACAGACCCTACTGCATAAAATACCTGGCCTAAACTTAAGTTTCAGTTCAGACACTGAAGTTTTAAGACTCTTACTAGGCACCAGCATAGCCACATGATTACAAACCACTGGGGAGCAAAGTGTGCAGTTCATTCTTCAGACTATCTATCTTAGCTATCACTCCCGATCTGCTAAAAGAAACAAGTTGTTTTACAGTTTAATGGAACTTAAATCCCTGTGGCTAGGTTCACAAAGAAGAGATACAGAGGTACAAAGGGAATGGAGAGCCTCCCTAAGTTTCCAGGACACAAATCATGTTGAATTACTAACTCCTTAACACAGACAGCGTATGTAATGTAAAGGAGAATATGGAAAAATATTACTAAATCTAGGCACATCTATTTTGATAGCATTAGTCTGTTAGTACTTATGACCAAAGTCTTTCTTCTATCTTTTCTAACCTAGACATAAACCAGATTTACTGCACAGTAACTGTTGTTTTAGTCAGTGATATTACTTTCTGGTTAAATACGTATGAGTATGTGTGTGTGTGTGTGTGTATATATACACACACACACACACACATGTTAAACTATAACATCTGTTCATCTATAACAAAGTAGCTTCATCTCATTCTCAGCTAGAAATTTCATGTGTGAATTATAATTCCACATATTTATGTATACATATGTATATATTTTATGAATCAAGTGCTTATTACACCTGGTTTACTGAAGCCTTACAGTGTAGGTACACAGCAGAGGCAATGCAGAGTTCCCCACGCTATCTTGCCAAGGGGCCTTTACTCTTACTCACACTGACCACTTCTGAAGACAAAAATCCATCGGTCTAAACTACCAAAAACCCTGGCTTGCAATGCACAGCAATTACCTCCAGAAGCCCAGGTTTTAACAATCCTACTCTATGCCAAACCCTTAACATGCTGCAATGCACCATCACAGGAAGCACTGTTAATCTAAAAAGGTTTTAGTAATGTAACAAAAATACTTCCTCTTGCTTTTTTTTTTTGTCCCTGGGAGTGAAAGGGTAGTTCAAATTCATGACCTTACTGCTCCAGCTGATTACAGTGAAGAAGCAGTTACAGACAACCAACAAATCTGTTCAAATTGCAGGGGAACTGACACTAGAACAAAGCAATTAGCACCATTTTTAGGATGTCGGGTAAGAGTTGGTGAGAAGAGGTAAAAACAATAAAATATCACAAATTTCTTGCAAAAGGGAAATTGGTCTTTTAAGCTACAAATTGCAGCAGTGTCTGACAAAGGGGTTATAAAACCATGCACCCTTTCCCAGTATTGTGCACTATTATTCTGGTGGCTGAAACAGGAGCAACCCAGTTTGATGTCCATTTAAAAACAGGAGTTAAACTTAGCTGAACCTGTTGATATAAGCAGGCAGGACAACAAGTTCTGAGGGTGGAGGGAGAGCTACATTTGACAGGCATTATCAGAATACCAATGGAAACTGCATGCAGACATGAACTTACAGTGTTGTTCTACTCTGAAAAGTGACTAGGTGATAACCATACTCTCCTTAAAAGATACTCCCTGTTTGATTTCACATGTAGCATCTCATTTGGTGAGAAAGTTTTGCCTTTTATTTATTTTTTTTTATATATGAGAACAAAACAAATGCTTCCAAAAAGTGGCTGATGAACACATCAGAATAAATTTAACAGGACAGACAATTTGCTGCAGAAATAATCTTCAACTTTTTGCAATGATGCACCATGGATGTAACAGTGCAAAAGTACAACACAGGGCAGAGTACAGGAAACGATGCATCAAATGACTGTATTTTTGTGAAAGCAAAATTTCAAAGGACCTCAATTTCCAAACTGCAGATCGATTTGGTATGCTAGTAAAAACTTTACCCATAATCATGATCCAATTCATTGGGAAGATGAAGAGGCAATATACATGGAAGCCAACAAGGTTGTGTCAATTTTCAGAGTACAACTGTACATACATTCTGGCCTTTACACACTGACCTAGTATGTGATTTTAAAAAGCTATTAGGCAAAGTTCACACTGCCAAACAGTCAAAAATGGATTAAAACCAGTATTTAACAACTTCTGCTGACAGAGGTAATCCTCTGTACTGACAATAGTTTATTTTCTCATAACTGAAAAATGTCTTTTAACATTTCTCAAATGTGCAACAACGCAAAGCCTCAAGTGTTTTGAATTTCAGATAATGCCTTCCAAAATTTGGTTTAAGTATAGTTTTCAGTAACATGAAAACTATTGTGAGAGTACTTTGAAAAGAAAGAAAGAAAAAGATTTCCATGATAACCCCATTGTCAGATGTTCAGAACTTTCTCAAAAGCCTCCATTTGGGCTGAAACTTTCCATGCTTGGTCTCAGCCCAAAGGTGCACTTTGTAGACCTGGAAAAGGAAAAAAGGTAAGTAAAAAAAAATAAAACGTGCTGAAACATCCCCTCGCCCAGTTTTACTTTGGGTATTCAGCACTTTAACCGTGAAGGGGATACTGAACTGTAAATGTAATTTATTTAAATGACTTTTAACCTTGTCATACAAATCACTCACACATTTGTCACTTAAAGTGTACTTTCATAGGCAATTTTAAAGTTTTCCCTGTTTTATCTGCACAAACAGAAGCACAGAGGATTATGTTGCCTATTACATGCATAAAACTAAGCACTGAATAGTTACTGGAGGAACAGGCAACTCAGTCTTGAAATTACATCGGTTGTATAATTTTAGCGTCCAAATTAAACGACTACAAATATTTGCAGTGAAAAAAAGAGGGAGTTTATAAAGTTTATTAAGTAACCTCAGGTTAGAGGCCTTCCCTTCTAAATATACTGTAGGCTGTGGTGGGTTCTTAATTTTTTAATTTTCTTCTTTTTTCTTTAAAGGTTAAGGTCCCATATCATCTAACTCGCTCAAAAAAAACAAAACATTATTGTCAATCGTTCCTTAAAAAATATATTCCAGTAACAGAGCCACCACTGAGAAAGCTTTTGCTATGTTCTTTCACAAATGCATTTTCTTTTTTTCCCCACCAGCCTGGTGATAAATTATTGTCTTCCTGGCAAAGTATCTGGCTCAAAGTAGAAGGCTCACTGATTCAAAAAAAACACCTTTTGATACATTTTACATTGAGAGCTTTGCTCACTTTCCTACTTTACCACCGTAAGGGGAAGCAGTGAAAGCCACTTCACTGTTAAACACAGTATCATCTTAAACTGTCCTTAAAGCGGTAATACACTGAAGAGAAACAAAAAAAAGAAAAAAAAAGCACCTTTGCTTGTCATACTGTAGAAACATAATACAAAAAGGACCAATAAGTCTTACTGGGCTCTCTATCGGGCTTCTGCAAGGGAAGAAAAATCAGTTGTTGGCCCGATACCGCAAAAAGCCGAGTGCCCTCCATTTGAGCATGTGAGCGTGCTCTTCAGCTGTCAGGGGTGGCCCCTCTTCATTACAAAACTGTTTAACAGCAAAGGTAATGTGACATCTCTTATGCAACATATATTTTACACATAGAAATACATACACACATACAAACAAAAAGTGTTTTTTTGGTTTTTTGTTTTTGTTTTTTTTACCTAAATGCAAACTGGATGAGGATCCATGTGATGAAAGTGATGGCGGTGGCGTAAGTGAATGTCCTGGCGTTTGGCTTGGCAGAGGCATGCCTATTGGACTTGGAGAGGAGGAAAATCCCAGACTATTGTAAAATGGCTGCCCTATGGGTGCTAGGCTGCTACTAGATCTTTTGTACAAGTCAGAGCTAGTAGATAGAGAATCTCTCCTTGTGGCACTACTACTTGCAGAACTGCCAACTGAAGAAGAAATAAAAAGACCCTAATTACACAGTGTCAACTGAATAAAACCTATCCCCAACTACAGCTGGGCAATAACAGATGAGATCACAATAATTACAGCAACCGTTACGACAAAGACAATTACTGTGATAATCACACACGCTTTTAAGGAAATCTAAGTGGGTATAAACACACCACTGGTAAGTCATTTCACCAATGTGCATGTCTTTCAACATTTCATTCTAGACTTCTCACAGTAATATTGCAGTCAGGTTTTAACCGCCTGACTTCAGGCTTTGGGACGAACACAGGAACTTACAAGATCAGTTTACACGGTCACCTCATCAAACGAATGATTCTAAATAGATTTCCACTAAATTATTTGATACAATGTTTTCCACCATCATTTAGACAGACAATGATACGTGATTTCATCAGGAAAAAAGGCTAGAGACAAATGGTAGTTGCTTAAGGGTTCAGAAAATAATCTATGCTGTTCAGCTGTTTCTGAACTTCCTCTTGTTTGTCAACCCCTCACCTATAGGAAAAAACAGACTACTTAAAATTCCCTATGAGAATTATGGTTCTCAAAGAACTGTTTTGGAAAGATACTATGAAGCGGGAATAGGCGAAGAAGATGAGAAGCAGAGCAAAGACAGGAAAATTAAGGTGAGGAACTAAAAGTGTAATTTTGCTGCTGTCAGTATTTCTGAAAAGTCAAATTAGACTAGAAGCTTTGGATAACAGAGTATTAGTGAAGGACTGATTATCCTGCACAGCATCATTCAGCAGGGTGATGAGCAGTCTAGGATCAATTAGGAGAACGATGAAAAGCTTTTAGAAACGTTAAACTCTAGTGTCTGTTGCATACTAGCAAAATTTTAAACTGAAGTGGCTATTTTAAACACTGCAACATTATAATAGTCATGAACAAAATCAAGATTATGGGTATTTTGATAACAAAGACGCTTCTTAAGCTGAATTTGGAAAACTGATTTCTACTTCAACTTAAAAAGAAAAGGTCAGGATTTACATTTCCATAATCTTTATCTGTGCCAGGTACCTTGCTACTAAAGCTTGCACGGCCCAACATAAAGGTCACCTGATACTTCTCACTTTTAACTATTCATTTGTTTCCTCATAACATCAGCAACTTGGTTAATGCTTCTCGTGGCTATTATGTGCTTGGACTGAATTTTTCAAAGAAGTTCTGCCCAAAGCACTATCACCATTTCAGAAGCACAGGCAAGGAAAGTGGGTTGTTTTTTTTTTTTTTCTTTTTGTTAGTAAAATAATCCATCTATTATTTGAGATGCTAATGCTTTCACTTACTCAGAGCAATATGTTAGCAACAGGAGACCTTTATTTTCATGTTCTCTTTGATTGAGCTAAGAATCTTAGCAAAAATCACAGTTTATACAAGTTCAGCATTGATCTGCTACAGAATCATAGCTGAAAACATCAACTGCTGTCCATACACAGCATGTTTGAGAGGGATGACAAGGCTTTCCCTGCAACTGAACTTCTAGGCTTCTGTGCGCCATGCCGAAAAAGGACTCTGCAACTGCTGTCCAAGATCCCACCTTGTGTTCAGAAGGCCCATCAGTCAGTGTGGAAAGGAAGTTTTCTACTTCAAATGCAGAGGAGACAACAGCCAAACACAAGAGATAACAAAATGGAAAAAAAAAAAAAAAAGAAAGAAAAAAAAAAAGAAAGAAAAAGGAAACCAGAACTAGGAGGAGAGAAAGGTCAGACAAAGGAGCCAACAAGGAGACTGCAAGAAAACTGGCAAGCACTTTCAAAACCAGTGGCACTGAGGATGAAAAGAAAGCGGATCTGAGGAAAAGTTAGGCTGTAAAAGGCATACGTGACTGTGGGGCAAAAAGACTGGAACAGTAAACTGATGATGGGAATATCACATGGTACAAGCAGAAACAGAAACATTTGGGAGGGCAAGCAGGAGATAAATGTTGCCTGGAAATTGGAGAGGAAGACAAAGTGTAGAAGAAGCCAGAAGGAAAAGATCCTGGACTAACTAGGCAAGGAGATTAAGAAATGAGAAGAGCAAATTAAGGCAACAGTTGGAAAAAAAACCTCAAGATTTAAAACTAGCTCTACAGGTTCTGTCTCAGGTAGTGAACCGTGTGAATGTTAATACAATGCTACATGACGGATTGACATTTTTCCAACTATGAAAAAAACTAAGCAAACTTTAGCTTTCAGGTTTTCTTACTCAGCTAAATTACTGCAGCTTAACAAGTTACCTTGAACCAGCTGAGCTGCATTTTCACACACAAGCCAAGCTCACAAAACCCAGAAGGTAATTTGAATTGGTTTACCCCTCTTCATCACTAAGCTAATGCAATTAACTTTACATTTATTATGAGCCAGAAGTAGGCATCTGGAAAGGTGCCGTAGATGATCTTATTCTTCACTACTTGTTAAGCTGCAGTAATTTATGTACCTAAACCTCTAAAATGGAGTATAACTTTATTATGAAGAGCAGACTGTAAAGTACATAGAGCCACTTATACAGTATGCTCGCCTCTTCCTGCTCTCAATTTGTTGTTCAGTCATTCATCTAGAACATGCTCACCTTTGCATTTTTTGCAGAGCTACTTTTTTTTCCCCTGCAACAACTGAAACTGTTAAGGGCAAAATCAATATTGCCATCTGTCAGTCTTCATGGCTGTGTGTTAATTGAAATTCTACCTTTACAGCCCACTGAGGGGAGTTACAAAGTGGCTGAAATTTTGGCAGATAAAAAAATTAAACTTGTTTTTAATTTGCCTCAACATGCATTAACACCATTTGTTTAAATACTCATCTGTGTAATTCAATTCATATATGCATATAGCTCAGGAACTCTAAAAAAAATCATCAGGAAGCATTTTTTAAGTGGCTACATAAGTGGTAAGTATAACTTACACTTGGCAGAAGGGCACTTTCAATACACTTTTATTCCATCATTACTAGTAAAAATATGTCAGGTTTAGATAGCACCTTTCATCAGCACTTCTCAGACTGCAAAAACATAGGCTTCCTGCTTCCCTGTGGAAGCTACTATGCTAATTAAATCACCTGGGATACTGCTGCAAGATTTCAGCATATGCTGAAGGCTTTGGACAAAGCTCTGGAACTGACCTTTGCTACAAGAAAAAGGTTTCATCTCCTGGGCCAGAAAGAACTATGCTGATTCTTCCTAAGCAGATATACAACCAAAGTTTGTCTTCTAGAGAGGTCTTCCTGATCATACTGGATAAAGACTTTTATGACTAATGACTACTCTATCTGGAGACTTAAAATGAGTGTGCTGCATTAAATATGCAGATATACTTATCATCACTATCTATCAATGAAATGAAACTGTACCTGGAGCAAAACACAGCTGCTAAGAAGTCACTTAAATTCTACAAGTAGCTCAGGACAAATCATATTACAAAATACAGCACTTGGACAGCACAATTATTTTGTAAATAAGATTTACCTGCATTGGTACTATGGAAAACTAAGAAACCCTACATGACTGAGTAGCATTGTTTTTTTTTTGCTAAAGCCCCTAAACTTGCACAGAACTACTCAGGCTTAACTGTATCTAATGTTAAAACTGTTAGAGTTAACAAGATTTATTCTTGGGTATAAAAGTCTTCATGTTTTCTAAGTTCTATATAAAATGCTATGGAAACAAACACTTCCAAATTAGATCAAATTTAGGAAGTCACATGCTATTTTTTTTCTAAAAATTAAGAATTTTCCTGACAAATTGCAACAAAGGAATGCATCTCTCTTTTTAAGCACAGGACGAAGAGTTCCTTGAAAATAAAAAAAGCTTATTAAAAACAATAACATACTTCGGGGGCAGAGTACAGTGCTCAACATAGAAAAGTATTTTGGAGGCCCCTATGACTTCAGGATATTCTTCAAAAATGGACCTTGTATACTGTGCCCAATTGAATTTTGAAACCCCTTTTTCTTCCCCTATAATTTGTTTTAAACTTGAATGCCTTTTTTTTGCATTTTTTAAACAAACGTATGTGGATATAATATGTCTGGATACATATACATCGTTCTTAACACAAAAATCTTACAAGATTTCCTCACTATATTAACAACATACCTGATGAGCCAAATCCACCAAGTGCAGAGCCGATAGCTGCTCCTAAAGAGCTGCTACTTCCAAAGCCAAGAGACGTGCTTCCTGGTTGACCAGGACCATGTGAAAAAAGGGAACTGCTCTGGGAGTTATTGGTCAAAGAGTTACTGCCATAAAATGAATTGGATTGTAGGCTACTATTTGTTTGCTGTTGCTGTTGTTGTGGCTGGGCACCTAGTGGCCGAAATAGACCATTCGTGGCTCCTGGCAGATTGTTTGCTGTTCCTCCAGCTGAAGCAGCTGCAGCTGTAAAACACATGTTTTCAATCATAATTACTCTCTCAAACAGTTCTGACTGAAACGGACTATTCAGATCTAAATCATATTTTCTTGAAGCCCTCTTAAACAAGCAGAAATTCACAAGGAGAACTAAAAGAGACTTTACAGTACTACATAATCTTAATTACCCAAGGAAAAAAGATGAAGACAGCATATTTTGTTGGCTAAACCAAGGCTGTAGCATTGTTAACATAATCGAGGGTATTTTCAATGTAAACATGTCAGACATTACTGTTTACTGAACTGTACTTTTACATCAAAGTTGCAATAGTAAAGTTTCACCTGAGAGTCAAAGACATCTTCATCTACTAATGTCAGAACTGAGTTCTATACAGAGAAAGAAGCTTATATATTAAAATCTAATTTTCTAGATAGATTAATGAATTTGGTGTTTAGTATTTTGGATTTTAATTTAATGAATGCAATAAATACAATGGTTCAGTAAAGCAGTATCATTATCACCACCAAAAGAGAAAAAGAAAACTAGAGACTTTTGATATAACTAATTCTCCTCTTCCGCTGTCCATTCTATAGTTTTTTTTTTCCTCACCACTCTTTTCAGAAGAAAAACATAGCTAGGTCCCAGAAGAATCCATCATCTTGTGCCTCATCGAAGCAACGAAATGATGCTTTCTAGAGGATACCATTTAGGGGACTGATGAGAACTGCGTGTTATATGCACGGGGAGAGGAAAGGGGCAAATATTGCTACCTGGCAAGCAATGTTTGTAGAAACATGCCTGCATATGCAGGACTGTAAATGTGAATTAAAAAAAGGAAAACTATCTCTCTTAGAAACAGCAGTCTTTTTTCAGATAAAGGGAAGCTACGGAATAAGAAAGCAAATGTGTGTGCTATCCTTCACAACTAGAAAACTTCACAGGTGCCTATAAAACATCAACAATATCAAATAATAATCAACCAACATTACTGTTAAGATTTAATGGAGAAGAAACCTCCATGCAGGATCAAATACTTACCTGCTTGTGCTGCTGCAGAACTGATTATAACAGGAGTTGAGGCCACCAATCTGACTGGTGCTCCAAGGCCAGTTCTCGCTCCAGGGCCTACTACTAAGGCACCAGTCTGATCGTAATAGGCAGTGGGAGCTAGTACTTGATAGCCTGCACAACACAGAATACAAGAATTAGTAGTACAGATAGTCTCACATAGTCGGCACTTCTCTCCTTGAAATACTCCACCAACAAACTACAAGGAGGTAACCAGCATTTCTGCCTTAGAATGTCAATTGGACATCAAAAATACCCCAGGGAAAAAAAAATCACAAAACAGTGTGATAAAATTTTATTTAGGAATGCTCTACATGATCTTTTAGAACTAGAAAACCAGCTAAATTTAGCAGTTTAAAGTTCTATTTAATTTTATAGGTTGACAAAGTAAGTTTGTAACACCACAGTGTAAAGGTACGGCAACTGGCTGTGTTTGAATCACCATTGAATTGACTTCTTTCAGGAGTTTAAAACAGTCTACATTTATCTTGTACTCCTTTGCATACGGAAAAGGTATTGAAATATGTACAATTTAAAGGGCTGAACTAATCTAAGTTTGGCAGTTCCATACATTACCTAGCTACACTTAGAAGCCTGTCTACAAAAACACATTGAGAAAGGAATGTTCTTTGTGCAGGAATACCTTGGACCAGTCAGTTTCACAGAAAAAAAAAAGACTGTAATCCAATTTCATTCAGTTGACAGTTAAGTGTTGGAACTGGGGGAGAAAAAGCAGGCAGGAGGAAAGAAAACAAGATATGAGATATGAATACAAGGAAAGCAAGTGAGACAAGAAAGAGCAAAGCAATAAACCTTGATTTAGGACAAGAGCAAGATAATTAAAGCTCTGAGACTTTATAATGAAGTAGAACAACTGGAGTAGGAATCCATAAAAAAAAATGGCAGATAAGCTAGAATAATCCATAAAAAGGTGCTGACAATGAAAAGATAACATTGTTTCATCTTTAGGCTGACTCTTCTTAGAAAGCAAAAAAACTGAACCCGTTGCTCTTATGCTGAAACGCATCCAAATGCTAGAAGTAAAAAGGTCAAGATTGCAAAAATCACACATCTATTTTTACATGTTTAAGAACTAAGATTTTATATACTATTTTAAGTCAGCTTCCATGCATGTTCTGAACTAGGTCTGGCAGAGTTCTCACTGAAATACATATAGAACTGAACATAAAGACCTCAGCCTCTAATTCCAGCTGAGTATCTTCATCACCAGGTTTCCAAGTCATATTTTCTCCTCCTCAATTTCTAAAATATCTCTGTAATGTCTTCTGCCTAGATGCCTTCCTCCAGAAACAGAGCTGGAAATACCATCTGCCTACTGTCCCATGGTACTCTGCAGGGAAGCTGGAGACACAGGTTCAACTTATCTCACAATAAGAAAATCTGAAGATACAAAAGAGACTCAAATAGTACCTGAAAAGGACAGGAGTGGTGAAAATCTAGATCTTTAGGTTCAATTCATGTTTCTGAAGCTGAATGCAATATACTGATTGTGAAAACTTGGCATTATTATAATTCCAAACCTGTTCTCGCTGCTCACTACTTAATTTGCATTTCAGGTGCATCTGCCTTCTCTTTCCCACCAACAGCAGAAGCAGACAGCCTTCTTCCTCAGAGTCTGAAAGCTGGGCTAGTTAAAAACAACCAAATCCAGCTCTTACAATTAAATTGGTTAAGAAACCTTCGCTATAGGTGCCACTGCTTCTTTCATCTACAAAACCATGCCGTGCTGCTCCACCACCTTCACTACTAAGAACAGGTGCTACATTCCCAAAGTTAGGAAAGCTGAGAGAGACTGTTGACAGTTTTATTGTCATTCTATAGAGAACACAGGATAGCATATTTGAAGATTAGTGACGTAGTAGGGAAGCTCTTTATAATATCACATATGTCCTTGCATGCATTAGCAATGTTTTATTACTAGTACTTACATCACTTCTGCTTTTAGTCATGGAACGTTCAATTGATAACCACATTGGTCCTGACATTTGTTACTGTCGTGTCATCAAAACCCACTCTATGTTCAGAACTTAGAACTGGCTAATACTTACCAGCATTTACTCTGTCCACCTATACTCTTGAAACTCTCAAAATACAGATAACGCTACTGCTTATATATTTACACCCTCGTGCTCATGTGAAACTACAGCATTGTATATGACTACAGGCCCACAATGTAAAACAAACCTATTTTTCCAATGCAAAATATTTGGAGGAACACAACAAAAAGATAACTTACACTGTATTGCATACATTAAATTCCCTGGGATTCACACTAACGCAGTTAAATTAATTAATTTTATATTTTCTAAAATAATTGACTACTATTGACTACAGAACTAAAAACTGGAAGCATCTTGCGCTCTCACTTCACGTTACAAAATGCCCAGTTCCTCTTGATACTTCCACACACTGTCTTATCTGTAATGACACCCACAAACAGATCATTTAAAATTAGTAATAAGCTAGATCATTCATATCAAGATACTGATCACCACAGAAGGTTCAAGCTATGCATGAGAACTGATGGGTGCTCTGTGTTCCCAGTCTTCGAAATGAATATATTCTGACCTAGAATAGGGGGTCCTCTAAACTTTCTACTTAAATCTACTAAAACAAAGCCACGTACCACTATTCATGCAATTGCTGAGACCTTGCTAAGTGCATCTGCAGCTTCAAAGATATAAAGTTACTTGCTCCAACATAAAAAAAATATGATTTCAGGGAGACTGTCTTGATCAAATAACTGAAGAACAGCTCTCATAGCAAAATTTAAGTCTTCTGCTTTCCTTCACAGTATACTATAAACTTTACACTCCCCTCCAGAGATGGGAGCACAAAGATATAAACTACTTCCCAGCCTTCTCTCTTACCAAAGATAAGATCATGACTTGCAAGATCTTCTCCCCTCCAGTTCCTTCTCTCCTCCCATTTCATTTTTATTACCTTCCCATCACATCATTATCTCCCTGCGGCTGTGCAATTTCCCCTCCAAATTAACAACTATTTCCGTGCTTTTACATTCAAGCTTACTGTGGTCTTCCACTGCAACTAAAAAACCAAAACATACTCCTTGCTTCCTAACTGGTTCCTAATCACACATTTTAGAATTCAACTGCTCTGTCTACACTTATGTCTCCAGATCAGCAAGGAATATGAAAGTAAACAATCTGTTTCACCAGTACCGTGCTATGCTGAAATGATTTTTAAATGTCTCCCAAACTACAGACTGAAAACTTTCTGGATTCTTTTCACACAAACCTTAAACGTTCTTAAAGAATGAGAGAATGAAAGGAAATCTGTTCTCTTGGCTCATGCAGACCATTCTTAATGTTGCTCTTATCTACCCAGTAATTTCTTCAGTGTCTTTCACTGGATACTTTCACACTCCCTTCTCACATTTTTGTATGTAATACCACAAAGCTCTGCCCAGATCTCCTACTCCCTTCCCTCCAAGCAACTTTCCTCACTGATGACACCCAGACGTATGTCAGTTTGTCACTTCTCTCTACTCAATTTAAGTGAACAGATGTGACAATTCTTACTGCCAACTCAATTATCTGCCCCTTTTAACACTACCATCCTGACACATCTCTCTCCCCCAACTGTCCCACCTCCACTCGGGAGCACAACTTGCAAGTCACTGTAGAGTCCTCACTCCCCATGTAGAAGATGTAGAGTTTCTCCCTTCTCAACATTCCCAAGATCCAATTATTTGAATATGAAATTATTTGAAAAAATATTTAGCTCTTAAACTTTAAATGATGCAGTCTTCAGTCTCCCAAGCTCACCAAAACCTGAACTGCTATCACGTTTCGTTTCATTTGTTATGAAGATATGCACAGCCTTATCTCTGCCCTTGTTCTCTCACTAATAAAATTTAGAACTTACTATCCTCACAGTAATTGATTTATGCTTTCTATAATCATCATAACTTTACCAACACCATAACTCCCTGTTTGTCTGCTACATTAAGTCTGACTTCTATTTTATAGTACCTGGAGGCACAGAACACACAACCCACTGCAATATCACACTTTAAATTCCTCTAGGTAATAAAAAATGCTATGCCAATAAGACAGAAATTGTTGATTTAAATGTTTTATACATGTTTTTCAGACAAGTCAATTTATGTGCCCACCTGCATGCTAGATCATAGAATGGCAGGGTTG
>WBNH01007451.1:0-28084 GCA_013401255.1 Urocolius indicus
GGGCCTAAACCACGACAAGATGACAACTTTTTTTACGGAAGACAGTGCTATTACACAAATACAGATTTAACCAAACAACAACAAAACAGAAAACTTCAAGAAAATTAATTTCTCAAGAGTTTAAGTTTTAAATTCAAATAGCTGGATCATTCCATCCTTCTAAGATGCATTTCCTTCTGATGAATTAAGTGGCCAAAGCCCCACTACAGATCATTAACAGAGACTTCTAGAAACAGAGCTTTCACTAGAACAAACCTGGAAGTACATTGTGTAACTTAAGGGAATCCACTCCTTAAGGAAAAAAAACAAATTAAAAATCTGAATACGATTTCCAAAAGTGACAAGTATTTGGTGACAAGTCCCTTCCCTGAATTCACAGTGATTTTCAGTGTATGTGAAAGGACAGAGAAAATTCTCGAAACGTGTCTTTTGCAATTGTATGGGTACACCTTTTCCTTTTTTTGAGGACTCCCTGCAACTATTCCAGACCAGAGGAGAAAAAAGGAAAACAAGAGGCAAAAAGTCTAAGGCAAAAAAAAAAAAAAATCTAAGAGTAGCTTAGGACTATTCTTAGTCCTTAAAGTGTATTTGACGAAGTTAGAAGACACACTTATAACAAAACAAAAACCCAAAAACGGGACATAAGGATGCTAAAGTAACACCAGGAAACAAAAAAGGACTACAGCATATGTAAAACAGGGTGTAAACCTATACAACAACTGCAAAATACTTTAAGGCAAAAACTACCTAGGCTGAGTGTATTTATTATACTGCGAGTTTCCTCACAACTCAAAAAGGAACTGTAAGACACGGGTACTCCTGCCTTCCCAGCTAAAATCCATTTCCCTGCAAGTTGCAGAAAAAGCCCCGTAAATCACATTAACAATCAGTGGAGATGAAGAACTGATGATACTAAGAGAAAGTGCTATGAGAATTCACGACTGTATTTTCATATTCAAAACGTGCTGGTAGAGCTTCTGAAATAAAGTACAAATTTTTCCTTAAAATACATCAAAAGCACTAGATCAGAGCACATCATGAATATTTAGAAAGAACAAGGAATTCAGAAAATAATGAATACAAAAACATTAAAATATTTAATAGCAGAAATAACAAATTTCATTTAGGTTACTTTTGATCTGTCCAAAGAGACTCACTAACGGTATCAATAAACAAAATTTAGAATTGGGACAGTGTGTACTCGACAAAGGATGGATTCTTACCTTAAATGTTCATATTTCCATACACCTTCATCCTGACCTTCAGGAGGTTCAAGGATCTTGTCAATGTTGGAACAGTCTGCCCTTATGTTTTGCTGAATATACTAGGAGAGGAGGTAAAAATACACCTAGATCTTCTTGTAATTACAGTAAGACAGTAAATTTAAGACACAGCATGTGTTGAAGAACATACTTTTTACTTAAGAAGTGACTGATGGACAAAAAGAGTAGATGAGCAGGGTAAGAGAACTAGTATAAACAATGTCAGATGTGAAAAAAATGCCTCTCCTCAGTTAGAAAAAGTAGAAGAACGGGTAAATTTTACAGCTTTTTAAAAACATCCTCCTCAAAAGAAACCTGCAGGAAACCCATCATTTTCTTAAATCTGATTTGTTTAAACCAGACACAGGAATTCACAGAATCACAGAATGACAGGGGTCAGAAGGGACCTTTAGAGATCAGCTAGTCCAATCCTCCTGCTCAAGCAGGTCCACCTAGAGATCAGGTCGCACAGGAAGGTGCCCAGGCAGGTTTGAAAACCTCCAGAGAAGGAAACTCCACACCTCCCTGGGCAGCCTGTGCCAGGGCTCCCTCACCTAACAGGAAAGATGTTTGTCCGTAAGTGGAACTTTCTGTTTACGAGTGTTTGTGAGATTCATTCCTGTGCAGCAATATTCTAAGCAGATAAACAGTACGTCCCCTTCCCTGATTTTTTACCAAAATACAGAACTCGGAAAACTGAATTAGCAACACTTCACACCAGTAAGAATACCTGCTGAACAGCTAAAGTACTATCCATTTCTTCAAAGGATTCATCAGGCCAATTGTAGAAATCCTGTTCAAAAAAACAAAAACCAAACAAAGTGTAAACCAATTTAACAAAAACAGAGGGGGGGAAGAAAAAAAAAGCACAACCCACAATAAGCTTGAACATGCAGGAAAATAGATGTTGAAGTAGTTTACACAATTCCAGGAAGCTACATCTTAAGCAGAAGCAGCACAAAATCTTGGCAAGAACAGGGTGAAATAAGACTTACGCTCCTAATGTCACAGCAAGTTCTGTGTGACTCAGCATACTACGAACACTTTCCCACATCTTGCTTTAACACCGATACAGCCTGTGTTTTTCAAATGAAACGTTTGCACACGGTGCCCATTTTATGAGTTAGATCACGTGAGAATGGGGAAGAATATATTCTTGTATATTCTGGTAATAACGCACCACTGAAAACACCCTCTCTAAACGTGAGATAACCTGATGCAGTGTTGGCCTAACTTGGTACTACATTCTCTTGGTATGGTCCGTTTGGTGCGTAACTGGATGCTTATCAGCTCTGCTGACCCACTGTTCAATACCGACAAAACCTTCCTACATGTCACCTCAGATGCAGCTGCACTGCAGCATTCTGCAGCAATTCACATCTGGTGCAGCCACAGCAATCCCAGACATACACATTCTCTTATTTTGCGTTTTTTGCATGTAAAATTTAGCGCTGCTCCCTCTTACTAACCAGAAAAACAGCATGTCAGCCTCCCAGAGCCATCCTGGCGGACACAAGGACTCAACTAAGATATTCCAACTTTAAAGCTTAGCAATCTGGTTTTGAGAGACTAGTCACCTCTACAGAAAGGAGTGAATATCCAGGGGTGAAATACCATTAAGTAACTGCATTTACATGCTGCAACACTGTGATCCAAACTAAAATACAGTCACACCAAAAAAAAAACATGATTGCATCAATATACCCAAAATTCTTCAACCTCTGTGAACTTTATGATATACTTGGTAATAAGACTAAATCTAGTTGTATGTCATAGAATCACAGAGTGGCAGGGTTGGAAGGGACCTTTAGAGATCATCCAGTCCAACCCCCTGCAGAAGCAGGTCCACCTAGATCAGGTCATGCAAGAACATGTCCAGGTGGGTCTCGAAAAGCTCCAAGGAAGGAGCCTCCACACCCTCCCTGGGCAGCCTGTGCCAGGGCTCCCTCATCCTCACAGTAAAATAGCTTTTTTCTTATATTTAAGTGGAAGTTTTTGTGTTCCAGCTTCACCCCATCACCCCTTGTCCATCTTACTGCTTTTCAAGATACCCAAAACTCAGCAAACCAAAGGCACACAATATTCCATTTTGTTCATAGATTAACCATGTCTGGAATGAGCTGATTTACTGAGTTGTAACAGTTTTAGCCCTGTACTTTACAACAAAGCAGAAGATGAGAAAAAGAGGTGTCTTTTCCTACAACGTTATGTCCTACGCTGCTTCATGTCTGCCCGCGAGCTCTCCTCACTGATCGAAAGCCTTTGGCGGAGGCCTCCCAGAAGAGCAGGGCTCCAAAATAATCCAATACGCCGTGCCTGACGTATTTTGAGATTTCACCTTTTTCTAGACGGCCTTAAAAAGCAGAGAAAAAAAAAACAACCTCATTTTCGTTTTTGATTGAGAAAAGGGACTCGCCCAGAGCACAGCTTGGCGCTGCGAGAAGGGGAGGAAGGGTGAGCGATCCCTCCGGACGAGCCAGTCAGGGCATCGCCCACGTGACGGCTCAACTCCGCCGCAACCATCCCCTCGCTCGGCGGGTTACGTACGCTGGGTTTTAACGGCAACAGCGGCAACGCACCGACCGCACGAGGAAAGCCGCTCGGCTCGCTCTCGCTGCTGACCGGTGCCGGTGCCGGTGCCAGCCGCCGGGGCGCCCCGGGAGCCGCGCGGCCGAGCCGGAGCCGGAGCCGGAGCCGGAGCCGCCGCGGCCTCTTCCCCCGGGCCCCGCAGACGAGCGTCCGTGGTTCGGCGGCCCCGCCACGGCCTCCGGCCCGGGCCGCACGGAACAACAAAGCGGAGCCCGCCCCGGGAGGGAGGCCCCGGGAAGCCCCGAGGCGAGGCCAGGCCGGGCCCGGCGCCTCGGCGGTCCCGCTGCCCGTCCCCGCGCGGCGGCGCCTCACCTGGGCCTTGGTGCCCGGCCTGTTCCGCCTCAGCACTGCCGTGCCCTCCGCCATGACCATAGCGACGGCGGCGCCCGCACCCGGATGTGGCGCGGCGGCGGGCGGACGGAGGGAGGGACGGACGCACGCACGGAACAGCCAGGGGCGGGCGACGCCCTTCCGGCGGCGGCGGGAGATGCGGCGGGCGCGCGGCCAGGCTCTTCCCGTGCCTCTCCCTCCCCCCCTCCGCCGTGCCGCCAGGCACAGCAGCCCCGCCCCCAGCTGGGGACGGTGCACGTGGCGGCTGCCGCCGTTCCTTTGCCGGCCGCCGGGTGGCCGCCCGGGAGCGCCTGAGCCGGCACAGAGAACTTGTGTCGTTATAGCATTAGCTGACTGGCTGATCTCAGAACTGCTGTCTGCACCCCAGCGTTGTTGCTTGCAGCTCAAAACTGCTGTCTGCATCTCAGGGTTGTTATTCGTAGCTCAAAACTGACATCTGCATCTCAGCGCTGTTGTTTGTTACTAAAGACTGACGCCTGCATCTCAGCGCTGTTGTTTGTAGCTCAAAACTGACGTCTGCACCTCAGGGTTGTTATTCGTAGCTCAAAACTGACGCCTGCACCTCAGGGTTGTTATTTGTTACTAAAGACTGACGCCTGCATCTTTTTGTAAACGATAGGTCCTAAATCCTGGGACTGTGGGGGAATGAATGGGTGACCATTTACAAGGCGCCTCGGGAAGGTGTAAACCNTCACTGCAGAGTCTGGCCTGAGTCTTTCACGAGAAAACTTGCTTTGTTTCCTACAGTACGGCCTCCCGCAAGGGCAGCACGTGCACTGCTGCAATCCAGTGTCCGTGTGACACCACCCACCCCGTGAATGTTCACATGATACAAACCATCAGGCTAGGAGTTTTTTAAAAAGACATTTAAAGCCCCGTGTCGAAGACGTATGGTTGTTAATGCCAACAATGATGAATTTTGAAAACGACAGTGATTTGGGGAGAAGTACTCGAAATAGATATGAAGTCTTTTCTAGGCCTTCAAAGCCAGGATCGTCAAACTTGTGAGTTTGCTGTGCAGAAATCGCGGGCTGCCGCGCTTAATGAAAAGCAGCTTGGGTTTCAAGGTTTATGGGGTCAGGTGTTACATGCGTTGCTGTATTTGGGAAGAAAACATAAGAAAAGAGCTGTTAGCTTACAGCTGGCTGATAAGTGGGTCCCTGTTACAAGCAAATAAATATATTGGAAGGAGATAGTGTCTTATTTTAGTAGGATAAACAAGAAAAGATCATTTGGAAGCTGCTCAGTTTCTAGGGAATAGATGTCAGGAAAGAGTACAAATTCAGCAAGGGCAAATTGCTTCTGTCTGTAAGCATGAATGGTAGAGCAACAAGGTAGAGATACCTCCCCTTATGCAGCCAATAAATAAATGGTTGCGGTTGTGTGATGGTTTCTGAAAAGCGGAGAACACTGGTACCCAGTGCTGCCCCTATGTCCACTGCGTTACAGAGTGAATGCCAGATATGATTCCTCCTGCTCGCTCAATTCATTTGCGCTAACACGTGCTTCCTCATGCTAAAACCTCTTCCTTCTACCCAATGAGATAGTATGTGAAACATTTCTGGATTGAAAACACTGAAAAGATCTCTAACTAGGTTTTTTCCACCAAAAAATCAAAGTGCATTTTGAATACTTCTTGGGCAATGCCATGACCAGGGTCCTGCCTTGATGTGGAGGCCAGATTAAAGACAATGTGTGAACGATGAGAAATAGGTAACGAGGTCAATCTCTGCCCGGGCACATGCACGCAGCTAAGCAGAGGTTTATTTTGCCAGCCGTGGCAGCTCCAGTCATGTTACACTGTGACACAGAGGTGGCATTCCTAACTTTAGGCCCCAGAGTTCAGTTTGCACTAGTTATTTTTTAACTCCCGGTTAGCATTCTTGCCTCAGAGATGTAAGCTATTTGGGTCACGCGGTGAAACTCTGCGCTTAGAAGTTTGTGTAAGAAACCATGAAAAGGTTAATAATGTTGAGACAAACTGCTGCATTAGAACGGAGGGTAAAAATGTCCTACTATCTCACTAGCTCAGCTGAAATCCAACTTCTTTTTTTTTTTAATAAGATTGATATTATAATTAGCAGTCCCAAAATAAAAGCGATTCTGTCTGGTTTAAGTCCTTTAAAATTCAGCAGCTTATTTGGAAATTATTGTTTTGTTTGGAGTGTGTTTTCCTATCATATTCAAGGCTTCCCTGGCACCGAAAGCACAGAGAAGTTGGGGATTTGATTTTTTCGTTTGTCCCTGACTTTTATTTCATGGACATCTTGTTTCTAAACTAGAAATAAATCTGTCTGTGAATAAATGCCTCTCGGAGACAAGTATGCATCTGTTAGTTCAGTCTGCAACTGGCTTACGGGTTGCAGGAAAAGGAAAGAAATCTGCAGTGTTTCTTAAGGAAAATGTTAATGTCTGTAAGTCTGTCCTGTTGCCTCCTGACAATTGAACCCATATTCCTAGAAGCTGCTCGTTATTTTTGGTTTATTGTATTTCAAGTTGTTTTTAAATTAAATCCAATCAACAGTAATTTCACTTTTTTTGTTGTTGTTTTCATCTGGTCCTCACTCATTGCCTCACAACCTTCAAGAGGAAGAAACGGAGTATTTAGCAAAAATCTTATCAACCGTTCCCATGCTTTAGGGACATGGCATTCCTTTTTCTCTACTAGTGTGTGCCAGTTTCATCCTGTTCTTACCATGGCAGGATAACACAACCAGGGTGACAAAGGTTTTCTGAAAACAGTATAGCTGCTGCTAACGGAAGCTCTTCTCAAATGTTAAGAAAAGTAGATGGAGTTTTTCTTGTTTCCTTATGATTCAGACAGCCTGAGGAGAGACTAGCATCACCCCAAGAGCAAACAGGGCACTATGTAACATTTTTGCCAAAACAGAAGTTCTGAAATAGTCTAGAAATAGAGTGGAATAAAGAAGACTAAATCCCTACAGGAACAACACAGAAAAACAAAGAGCATTTGTGGTTGATTCTGTCCTCCACTATAGAACTTGAGTGATAATTTGGCATGCCATGGTAGACTAAGAAATAGGAACAGCAGATGGATCACCTTGGCTGTGCAATGGTTGTCCTCGTCCTTGCTCGCAGTGATAGCCTCATGATGCAAGAACGACATGTTCTCTATCAATCCAGCACATATTCAAGCATGTCCTCCACTTGATTAGGCCTAGGAATGCTTTTCAGCTCTTTCCCTGCATCCATACGTTACTCATCCCGTGAAAGTTTTCAGGAAAATGTGACTTTCGTTTTTAACCAGTTACGTAAACACCAGTAGATTCGGCTATGCTAAGTATTTTGTTAGATAAGCATGATATCAAGCTGCTGAAAACGTGCTGGGGCTGAAAGCCTGGGTTGGAGGTTGGCTTGGCGGGTAGAGCCTGACGCCGTACGCACTCAGCCGCAGCACAGCGTGACCCTGACGGGGAGAGGGGGTGGTGCGGTGCTGCTGCTGCCTCAGCTCTGCCGCAGCGCTGGGGAATGAAGGTCAGCACTGCAGTAGTAAGGGAGGGGAGGAGGGGCTGCCTCGGGGTCACCTGCCCTCAGATCACAGCCCCACACATTGTAGTGGCTCCTCGTAGACAAGGACTGCAAACATTGTGAAACTATTTGCTGAGTGAGGATCCCACGTAATTCATGTCAATGAAAGACGTGACTGAAAAAAACCACTGAAACGCTAAGCCTGAACATTTCTCGGCTGGGAGCTGATTCCTACTGCACCTGTCTTGTTGAGATGGGGTCTAGTTTCCGTAAGTAGTCTGTAAATATGTACCTTCCCCTTTTCTGTAGCAGAATACCTCCCTTATCATGGATGATAAAGGCGTGCTTGCTCTAGTGGAGTATAATGCTTCTCAAAGAGTTTGTGTTTCGTTTCACAGTCATGTTTCGAGATACTTCTACCGTGACCATCGTTTCAGCTGTAGTGTCCTGCTGGAACTACTCAAATCAAAGTGCAGTAGGGCAGATTTCAAGAAGCAGGCCTTTCATACTAAAGCTTTTTTTTAAATTATATTTTTACTTAGCATCTTCCCTTCTTAGGACATAGTACAGGGGGCACTTAACCACCCCAATGGTGGAACTTTTGCCTGGTTTCCCTACAGCTCCAAATTAGATAGTTGGTATCAGACAACAGACAACAAGCAGCACACGTCACAGCTGTGGGAAGCAAAAAACTTCGCAGCCAAGACTGTAAAATGTAGCTCCTAATGGACATATAGCTAAAAATGTGGCTTCTGCTCACCTCTGTGCTCAATCTCACCTGTTCGGGGAAGGGACGCAAAACTGCCCTGGCGGAAGATACATTATATTTCAGAGTATGTGAAAGCTGAAGGCTCCTCCCGCAGCTACTGAAGTTCTGAAAAATGTTTCATTCCAGTCCTTTCCCCGTTATCTCCAGCACAGCACGTGTAGCGTATCCAGCAATGGTGATTCCACAAACACTCGAAAGGCATGAGAAACTGCTGCTTAATTACAGCTTCTATAGTTTCAGTTGTAACAAATCACACATTTATTTCACATTTAAGACTACCTCAGAACATTTTAAGGCAGTTTATGTTCTTAGGCTGCCCTAGACCAATGCCAACTTTGAAAGGATCATGAGGAACACAGCATATGAAGTGCAGATTTGTCTGCTCCTGCATGAGCAACCTTGAGTCCTTTTCCAAAGCAAGACAGAGTGGTTAGAAATAAGCAAATTTGATTGCTTTGGGATTAATGTCTTGCTATTTAAGAATGTTGCATTAAGGATAAAGGAAATGCCATTCATCAACGCAGGTCTCAATTACTAAGTTAGGGGCAAGCTGGAAATCTGTCCTGAGATAGTGGCAGTAATCACTAAAGAAATTTTCTTTAAGATGAGCATCAGCCCCAGTTCTGCGTGTTTTAAGTACAGGCAAGAAGTTACTTGTTTTCTAGTGCAACATTCAGAGAGAGAGAGATATGCAAGAAAAAAAACATCATTTTTATCTGCTTCATCTACAAACAGGATGATTGTGCTCTAGCACAGGTATGTCTAGCACCTAGTTCCTTTTAGCCTGCTGTGGGATGAGGCTGCTTGTGGCAGGGTGGTTTGTGTGCACTAACCTTCCTGTGTCTTAGCTATTGCTCAGATAGAAATAGTTAAAAAAAAAAAACCCAAACCCAAGTTATCTTAAGCTCAACGTGCAAGGGAGATAGCTGGAAGTCCCCTTCATTGCTCCATCTGCATGGTAGCCCTTTTAAACTCATTTCCAACTTCGTACAAGTTTAGGGAAAACGATGCATTACTATATATGAATTGTTTCAGAGAGTTTAGTTCATTGCACAACTGAGACTCAGTTTCACTGAGCAACAGCAGAAACTGAGACAGAAGCAGAAAAGTTTTCAAAGTTTATTGTAAAGTTTATTCTTTACAATCTCAGCACAGAGATACGGATATAAAATGGTGTTTAGAATAATTAAGGCTGGTTGGTGGTCATCTGAATTTCACTGTTCAACGGAACTGAAGCAAGAGCAACTGTTTTCTGACTGTACATCTTTTTATTTGTGTTCCATCATTACAGTGAGATCACAAGTTATTTCAGAGACTCGATGTCTGCTTGTTATAAAATAAAGGACATTATTTACATGATGAAAGAAAAACTTCAGCGCTTAGTGGAATGGATGACTGGTAAATGCATGAGGTTTAGTCCACGTATTTCCCCAGAATGTCACCATCTCTGAACAAGTAGTAGTCCTGCAAAGAGAAGAAACATTAGTATCTGTCCTATTAGTCAAGTTTTCTCAGTTGTTTTGCAAATGCTGTCTTATTCACAAGTTAGGGCTACCACAGTCATTAAGTACAAAACAAAAAGTGAGCTAACTGAGATTAGCTCTGCACGTTGACCTCTTGAGAAGGTGTTTTGTTACCAAGGCACTCTTTCGAAAAGCTACCAAAGTTACTATTTTGAGTAGTAGGAAGTAGGAGACCATTCTGCAAGGACACCCCCAGTAATTTCAGAACCTTTTAGGGTTCTCTCTAATAAGATGCTTGGCAAAGGAAGCCACGTCTTCCACACAGCAAAGGCGAGGCCAGAGGTTTCCTTGGTTACTTCCTTTAAGCAGGGCTGGAAGTAGCAAGCAATACACTTAACAGAAGCTGGCTGGATTCAGCCACTCCTATTTGAATACAAACAGCTGCATTTCTTGAACGCCACTGACACTGTGAAGTAACTACAGTATTTGCCACTGGCAGTATGACATTTAGGGTATCAGCTTAATCTACATTCACAAAGTTGGGAAACCTACCTTATCTTCTAGAACAATCTTAGTACCACCGTATTCGGGTAGCAAAACCTTTTCACCAACTTTTACACTCACTGGCTGAATCTCACCGTTCTGAAAGAAAAAAAAAGTAAATCCTTAGTTTTCCAAACTATAGACAGATGTAGTAGAACTCTTCCCAGTTGCACTGATCCATGTTATAAAACATTCAGGAAGCACACCCCCCCCCCAAGCAACTTAAACCACAAATAAAATAAAGAAAAACCCCCAACCAACCAAAACTTACACCTCTGCTGCTTAAAGCGGGTTACAGCTAGCAACGAATAATATTGATTTTTGAAAGGCAAGTATTTTCCACTTCACAACTGACAGAAGGAATGGTGGAATTCAAGATCAGAGCCAGTCAGGAGGACTTGAGATTTCTACCTCCTCTTTGAATCTGCACTTCCAACTTTTGTCACTGCCATCATCCCTTTTCTGTGAGCCATCACTGCAGTTACACCACAATCACCCCTTTCCTACGAGCACATCTCAAGCTACCCCCCACACCGTTACTAATTCTACCCAAATGTAATGCTTCTGGATGTTTACCTTTCCTCTGCCTCCCGATCCAACTGCTACTACTGTTGCTTGTAGCACTTTCCCTTGAGCTTTTTCTGGAATCATGATGCCCCCCTTGGTTACCGTCTCAGCTGCACATCGTTCAACCAGAACACGATCAAAGAGGGGAAGAAATTTCCTAAATGCTTTTCCTGCCTGTGGAAGTAATTGAACATTGTGACCAGATCAACGTTATAATGAAACGGCGATTTGAAAGAGCTTAATAAAAACAACCCCAACGTGATTTCTCTTTGGAAAGAAATCAAACGGCTTAAGAAAACTGCCGAGCGTTTATTTTTTAACAGCAGCAAACATCTGCCACCTTTGACTGCATCAGAAATTGCTGGTGATAAAAGGAGATGTCAGCTATCATAGCTTGATGAGCATCATTAGTGATTATATCAACTATACTTACCTCCTTCACAACCAGATTTAACGATGATTCAAGACCTTTTAGGACACTTATATTTTTACGTATATAGTGTTTGATAGCAAAGGCCTGGCCAGGTACCTCCATGGATCTATTTCGGATGTTTGAGGTCTGAAGCAAGAGTGCTCTTGCTTACACTGAGTTCTACCAGCAGGCTTCCAATCAGTAGACATGCACAGGCACCAGGTCCCACCAAGAAGCAGGGGTCAAGAAATTGCTTTGAGGGAAAGATAGGGCAACCTGCCAAGTCACGTGGAGACAGTGCTGCACTGCACAGGTACTCGGAGCCCACGCTCATGGAAACAGCTAGAAACCATGTCCCGGAGGCACGCCTTGATACACCCACACACACACGCTTTAAAATTGGGAGAAAACAAAGTTACAGGCAGAGCATAAGCCAAAGCTGCCACGTGGAGGACACGCGCCTCTCCAAGTAACACGAGGGGGAAGCACGGTGCGGCGAAAGGCTCCCGGTTGCGAGCATTTTCGTTCTGTGAAGAGAGCAGCTCTGATCCCATTTCGGTTGAGAGGTTTTGTGTTTAACAGAAACAAGCGGCCATGCTGACGCAAAGGCACACGGTATCGCCGCAGGGACACGCGCTGCCTTCGCCCGGCTCTGCTCAGGTCACACGGAGCGGCACACGCGAGGGCGCGGATCGAGCCGCGGGCGGGGAAAGCGGCGCGGCCGCAGGGCCCGGCGAGCCGCACGCGGCTGTCCGCAGCCCGGACAGCACACCCGCGGGCTCCGCGCCGGCCGCCGTCACGGCTCCTGCGACAAGGACTCCGCGACCTTGCGCTGCCGGGGCCGCGGCGGGCACGCTCCGCACACACAGCGCCCGTTCCCGTGCCCCTGCCGTGCAGCGCGGCCTCCGCCGGGCGCAGGGGACGCTCGTGCCGCGGCTGCTCGGGGCGCCCTGCCCTGCCCTGCCCTGCCCTGCCCTGCCCGCGGGGCACGAGGCCAGCAGCGCGCCGCCAAGCGCCGGCCCCGCTCAGAGCAGCCGGGCTGGGGCCGCGCGGCACAGCGCCACTCACCATGCTGCCTGCTCCGCTCCGCTCCGCTCCGCTCCCCGCCGCGCACTGACCGCGCCGCCGCCGCCGCCACACGTGAGCAAGGTCAGCGCCTGCGCATGCGCGGCCGCCCCCCCCCGCCCCGGGGCGGAGCACGGAGCCCTGCCCCCGGCGCGGCGCCGCTCTCAAGCCGCGGGTTGTTTCTCGCCGCGAGCCGCCGCCCCCCCGCGCCCGGCCGGAAGTGAGGTCAGCTCAACTTTAACCTTTAGCGAGCGTGAGCGTTCCAGAAGGTTCTGGAACTGGCGGGCCCCGGAACCTGAGTGCGCCAATGCTGGAGCGCGCGGCGCATGCGCGCGGCGCGGCCGGCGCCCCGGCCCCGCGTAAGGGCTCCCTGCGGGCGCGCCCGCCCCACCCCCCCTCCCCCCGGCGGAGCGGCGCCCATGCTGGTTCCCGGGCCGGGCGCTGCGGAGCCCCACGTGGGCCGGTGGCCGGCAGGGGGCGGGGCGGAGGCGGTGGGTGCCGAGCGCCCGCCCGTGCCTACGCGCACACTTCCCCGCTCAGCTTCCAGTGCGCACGGCGGCGGCGCCTCCCGCTCCCTCCCGCAGGTGAGCGCGCAGCGTGCCCGGGGCCTCGGCCCGGCCCGGGGACGTTCCCCGGCCGCAGCGGTTCCCGCTGGCGGGACAGACGTGCCCGCGGCACTGCGGCAGGAGCTGGGGCTGGGGCAGAGGCTGGGGGCTGGGGGCTGGGGGCTGGGGCAGGGGCAGGGGCTGGGGCCCTCGCAGCCGTCCTTCTCGCAGCCGTCCATCCCTCCCCCTCGCAGCCGTCCCGCTGGCGCGGGGCGGGCTGGCGGCGTTTGACCTTGCCGCGCGCGTCCCGGGGAAGGGGGGAAGGGGACGCGTGGCCGCCCGGCCCCTGCGGCCGCGGCTCCTCCGCCGTGCCCTCGCGGGCTGCGGGGAAGGGCAGCGGCAGGGACGGCGGGAGGAGCTGCTGCAGCGGCCTGGGGCTGGCGTCCAGCCGCCCGGCACCCCCGCGCTCTTACTCTGTCGCTGTCTCGACCGGTGGAATGACCGAAAGCTCAGGGTCACTCGCTTTATTCCCCGAACCCGCCTTCCCCTCTCTCTGTTCTAGAAGCAGCTATCCAGATGCAGTGTGCTGATGCTTTCCTCTGGTGTTTCTTCCCTTTGTGCAGACATGCTCCGTTTACCTGCAGTGCTCCGTCAGATAAGGCCGGTGTCCAGAGCCCTCGCCCCACACCTAACACGAGCGTATGCGAAAGATGTTAAGTTTGGAGCAGATGCTCGAGCTCTTATGCTTCAAGGAGTAGATCTTCTAGCAGATGCTGTAGCTGTTACAATGGGGCCAAAGGTAACGGAAGATTTCGCGTTTCATTTGTGTTCCCTCTTTGATCCGGTGGAAAACAGTTTTCGCTAGTTAGAGCTTGGCGATTGCCCTCTGTAGTGGGCAGTGACAAAGATGTAGGGGCACGGGCAGGTTGCTGCATCAGTCACGTTCTCATTTTTTTCGTCAGCTGAACTCTGACCACGGTGCACGTGTCTTTCAGGGTAACAAAATGGAAGGAATCGGGTCATTATGAAAGGTGCAGTGTATTTGAACAGTTTGAAGATTGAGGGGGATGTGCCTAATGGGTTACTGTGGCTCAGCTGATAGCCTGTAACAATGTAGTAGATAATTTGACTGTCTGTATCGTGACACTGATTAATTAGCATGTGAATTGGTTGGGGTTTGGGTGGTTTTGTTTTTTTTTTTCAAATTACAGTTTTGTATCAATTCACCTTTTGGCATCAGTAAGGTGAAAAAAAGACATTGAGAAAGTGTAAAGCTTTCAATTGACTAGTAAAAGTTAGCAGATTGTGTCCTATAAGCGACGTAAATTACTACCATGGAATTTCACCCAATGTAGCGTGTGATTCCTTGTCGTTTCTAGGTCTTTTGGAAAACTAGCTACTGTATTCTGCATAGTCATGCAACGTGCAGTAGTGCTTGAAGTGAGAGTTACTTTTTAAGGAAGAGACCTTTTTTTTTTGCCTTGGGGTCATAGGAATACCTGTTCCATATAATAACACCATGTGCCTCGTTCTTTAAGGCTGATTTGCCTCTGCAAAATTCACTCATGTATTTCTTCCTTGGCTTTGATATTCTGTTAACTCTATTCAATGGCAAAAAAAACCCAGCCCTATAAGCTGAGCAGGTGAAGGTTAAGGAACAGCAATGTCAGGAAGCTGTAGCTGTTTTCCATAAAGGAGCAAAGTAAGTTAGTTTAATTCTTGGGTTTTTTTGATTAAGCTGCTTTGTGAATGCCTAAGCGTAGTTCTAAAGCATTGGTTAACGTGCAGTTCCTGATGCAACTTGCTGTAACCTTGTGCAGTTTTCGTTCCAGTGTTCTCACTTATTTGCTGTTCTTCATGTATTTGTAGAAATTTAGGGCTGGTACAGTAATGCCTAATTCTCCTTCCAGCGTTTTTAAGAAATGCTACGCTGGTGAGGAAATTACCTTTTGGCATAGTACTATGCATAGAGAAACGTGGCTTGCAGTCTCATACAGCCTCTTGATACTGCTGCCAGCACATTGCTTAGCTTGTCAGAAGAAGTTTATGTGAGTGCTTAGATTCTTGATATGCAGGAGCGTTCAGAATGTGTGTGTGTGTGTGTATGGGTGGTGTTCCTTCTATCAGAGACATGGGTAAAAAGCGTTTGTTGAGAGTAAATCCTTCAGTGTCATCAGATACAAGTAGATTTTTTTTTTTTATGCTACTCTTCTCAGCTACTAAACAATTCTGAATGAGACCATGTCAAAATACAGAATAAAATAAAGCAAAACAAGGAGAACGACTATGTGAAGAACTTGCAGCAACAGGATCCTCCAGAAAAAGTTGTCATACTCTTAAGCCACTTCTAGAATGTAGAGTGTGGGTCAAGTAAGATAGCAGTAAAGTCAGATTATGCATTCTTTTAGGTTGTCTTATAACACAGAATTATATAACTCTTTCACAAGTTCAGCATCAGTAACTGAAGCTTTTGTGTTGCTTTTGCAACTTCTAGGGCTAGTTGTACTTCAGAAGCAGTGTCAGGAGTCCAAAGTTTGTTAAATGTTTGAGGCAGATGGGAGTGGGCTTTGCAAGCAAGGAACACAGCGCACTGTAGTGGTAGTGTGCCGCATGGGAGCCTTCAGCGAGCTTGCTCAGCACGTGATCCAGACTGAAGCCATGCCTGTGTGTGACCAGCTCTGAGCCAAGTCTGATCCACCAGGAGGGGCTGTACACGGGGTCAGCTGGAAGTGACAGCTGTGAGGTGGGACGATTGTGCTCTCTTCCAACTGCTCCAGCTATCAGCGTAGCTACTTTTCAGGACAGGGCAGCTTTTCAAGCTGTTGAAGTCCATCTGGGAACAAGCAGTCCTGTGCGCTGCCTTGTGTTTGCTGTATGGTCCGTAATTTTCTGTATTAGCTGTGTCCGTTGCACTTCAGGTAACTGCAGGTGTGGGCTAAGAGAGGAAAGACCTGTTAATTTGCAGTGTTTGACAAATTATTGGAACACATTAGTTCAAATTTGAAGTATTCTCTGTCCTCTTTGCTAATCATAGATATGGTTTGCAAGTCTCTGTGGTTTGGTGTTTGTTTTTTTTCCTCAGAATGTGCAACAAATTGAGCTTTGTATTACAGTTCTTCAATCACATGCAATTTTTATTGTGATTTGATGGAAATGTTGGGAATTAAGTTCATTGTGTTGCTATATTTAAATTTCAGGGGAAAATACCACTGATGGAGGGATTTTTCAATTATTTTTCTATGTAGGGCAAGTCTTATATTAGTTGCAGGCTTCTGAGTCTGTGGTGTATTAGGCATTATTGCTGGGGAATAAAGCCTTGTTCTGTGAAAGTACAAAACCTTTGGGCTGTCTTTTCTAGTTTTGCAGAACCTTGGTAATGTGTATGCTTGGAAAAAGTCCCAGCTGAATGCTCTCTGCAAAGTGATGTTTCTGTTCAGCTGTGGCTGTCGAAAAGGCTCTCCATCTTCACTTGAATTCTTAGAGTAATATGCTGCAGGTTATGTGGCTTTAATTTAATACTTGTTCTTTGTCACCTTAGGGAAGAACAGTTATCATTGAACAAAGCTGGGGAAGTCCCAAAGTGACAAAAGACGGTGTAACAGTAGCAAAAGCAATTGACTTAAAAGACAAATACAAAAATATTGGAGCCAGGTTAGTTCAAGATGTTGCCAACAATACTAATGAAGAAGCAGGAGATGGTACCACTACTGCAACAGTACTCGCACGTGCTATTGCCAAGGAAGGCTTTGAGAAGATCAGTAAAGGAGCCAATCCAGTAGAAATCAGGAGGGGTAACTTTTCTCTCGTTTTAATGTTTATTCACCATCTCTTTTATCTTTTGTATCCCAAATTTGGCTGACTTCATGAACAAGTTGCCTTGTTTTTGAAGAGCCACACAGAGGTGTACATGAAGAGTTCTGCATGGAGAGCCCACTTGTTTCTGTTACATTACTCTGAACAATTCTTAATTTTTCTAATCCTTTTACTATTTTACGTGCAGTTGTTTGTCATTGATAAACTCCATGTAAAGCCGTTTCTGCGTTTAATTAATTTCCAGTAAGTGTATAAATTTACTGGTGTAATTTAAGTAATTTTGCTGTAAACTTCCATTGTAACAGAAAATGTTACACCAACTCCAAAACAACGAGCACTAGGTGTACAAATGATAATATGGAACTAAAACTGCCAGTCACTTGGTTTTGAATGTGAAACTTATTTTTGTTGGGTTTTTGGGTGTTGAGGGTCTTTTCTGTACCGTATATCTTGTTTTGTTCACTCACAAGTATTTCCTTCATCTTTAGGGGTGATGCTTGCAGTTGATGCTATCATAGCTGAACTGAAGAAGCTGTCTAAACCTGTTACAACTCCAGAAGAAATTGCACAGGTAGTAAGAAAATGAAAAAATTTAAACCAAATTTACATAGTTATTCCTCAGAGCAAGTTTTGTGAAGTCAGGTTTAATGGAGTTAAGTTGTGCACATATGACACCCACATACTTATATATCTGGATTTGGTGTACGGTCAGTGATTTATCTTCATGGTAACTCATTTTCTCGAGTTATTTCAAATTCCCAATATTTTGCCTTCAGTTGTTCTGCTGGAAGCTAGTTCAGAAGTAGGTAGTTTTTCTTCACTTTGAAGTTTCATTCCAAAATCCCGTCTTAAAACATAAATTTATGTACTTGGGAAGAATAGACAAGAGCAGAGATGGATATAAGATGATGGCAGACTTCTGGGGATGTGGTCGATCTGCTGTGGGCAGCTCAGGTTGAGACGGATGCCCAGCTGGGTCTCAGGTACCTGGTATTTTTGGCCTTTGTGGCTCATTCCTCCCTGTAGGCGCAAGTGCAGAGATCTGGCCCCGTGCTTGAGCTGCCCAGGAGCTGATTACCCATTGCACAGAGTTCTTGGGTCCTGGTGTGGGTGTGCTAGTCAGCCGCCCTCTCTTGTCAGGACGTGAGAATTGAAAATGGGTGTTCTGATTCTCTTTACAGTGAGGAAATAAATCACTTGCATTGGGAAATGAGATTAAATGGCTTATTGTTTCAGGTTGCCACAATATCAGCAAACGGAGATCAGGAAATTGGCAATATAATTTCTGATGCCATGAAGAAAGTTGGTCGAAAGGGTGTGATCACTGTCAAGGTAAGAATGGCCAACAGCTTTTGTGGCGTATGTGACATAGCCCGCTGCTGCTCAGATGTGGTATCCTACTGTAATTCCTCCTTCCTCAGCTCCTTTAGATGTAGGTTTGGTCACTGTTCCCTCTTACCCTTTTATTTTTAAGGGTAGCACATAAAACTGATGTGTGGTGCAGAGCCTTCCATTCTGTTGTGGACAGTATGCTAAAATAAGGTGTATGGTGCCCTTGGTAGTAAATAAGGAATATTTAATGTAGACTTTCTTGCATCTAAACAGGATGGAAAAACTCTAAATGATGAACTGGAAATCATTGAGGGTATGAAATTTGACAGAGGCTACATCTCTCCATATTTTATTAATACAACCAAAGGTGAGTTAACAGTAACACGTCCAACACCTTTACAGTGGCTCTTGGCAGTTAGAAGTACCGGTAGCTGTTACAAACACTTTGCAGTTTGTCTCACTGTGTACACAGCAAGTAGACCACAGGGATCTCTTACTCTTGGTAATAAGCTTGGAGTCTTTTTTGCTTCTCTGTTCAGTGTGGGCAGTGTCTGTGCTAACATCGAGCTGGCTCTGCAATGCTCCAGAACAATGTACAACTGAAAATGGAGTCTTGGAGAAAACAATTTGCACCTCCTTTTTGTTTTTTTTTTTAATGGCATTGAAAAGTGCAACAGTTGCTCCAAAGTAGCTCCTTCAGTTTTAGAGAATGCCTGATAACGTTTTTATGGTCAAGCTGTTCAGACAATGCCTGTTGTTTCTGCAGGGCAGAAATGTGAGTTCCAGGATGCTTATGTCTTAATCAGCGAAAAGAAAATTTCTAGTGTACAGTCCATAGTTCCAGCTCTTGAAATTGCCAATTCTCACCGCAAACCTTTGGTCATCATTGCTGAAGATGTTGATGGAGAAGCCCTCAGCACTCTAGTCTTGAACAGGTGAGGTTTCAAATCCATACTTTTGACAAACACCAGCTTTCTACATTTTCAGCCTTTTAAAGGAATTCATTCCAAAGCACATCTGTTTGAGTTTGCTATGGTGTACTGCTGGCAAGTATCAAAGCTACAGCAGCTTTGGTACATAGACGTACTTCGTTTCAGTTTAGACAGAACTTCAGTTGCTTCCTGACTAGCTTTTAGAGCAAAACCAGCTCAGTTCATGAAGGTCTCCTTGTTTGCTTGACTGGAAGAGCTATACTGAAATAACTGGTTTTTAAGTAATTAGGCTTTTTTCTCTGAACACATGTGGAGTGTTGCTCTCTTGAATTCTTCCTCTTCAGGCTGAAGGTTGGTCTCCAGGTTGTTGCTGTAAAAGCACCAGGTTTTGGTGACAACAGAAAAAACCAGCTTAAGGACATGGCAATTGCTACTGGTGGTGCTGTAAGTAATAGTGTTTTGACTGGCTTTTTGCTTTGAGAAACGCTGAAGATGTTTTAAAGAGGAAAATAACATACATTTTTAGATCCGTGGCTTGTATTTGCTATGTTGCAGACTGCATCCTGTTATTTTAAAAAGGTAACAGTAGCTCTAATGTTTGAATCTTTGTGGGGTTTTTTAAATACATTTAAATTTGATAATTGCTGTATGTTACAGCCCTGACCAACCATGAGTAATATGTCTTTTTAACTGACTGAAGTTGCACACAATTTTGATGCAGCATTTAGCTTGCTCAGGGAAAGGAGGGAGCTTCAAGGAAACTTCTTAGAAACAGCAAAGCCTTTTTGACACCTCAGAAAACTGTCTTACAATTTCTTGGCAGTAACAGAGTAACAAACCAGCAAACTCTACTCTAGAGTCAGTTTAGTGCAATGTTCATAACTTCTTAAAATACAAAGTGACTTCTGTAACACAACTCCACCTTCCAGGCATTTGCAGTCAGGAAATTACGTAGTCTTGAAGGAGAAGCTGGTAGCTTTGCCAACTTCTCTTTGAGGGACAGTTTGTGGAGTGCCTGGATTCTGTTAAGGGAAGAGTTTTGTTCAACGTGGCTGTAGTAGTGTGATTATTTGGCACTGGTAGCCTGCTGGATGTGTTTGTGTCAAAAAAAACTCTGCGTGGAGAAGCTCTGAATTCCATCTTTCCATGTGACTTGTTTCAGGTGTTTGGAGAAGAGGGTTTGAGCCTAAATGTGGAAGATATTCAGCCTCATGACTTCGGTAAAGTTGGAGAGGTCATTGTGACAAAAGATGACACCATGCTTCTGAAGGGGAAGGGTGAAAAGGCTCAAATTGAAAAGCGTATTCAAGAAATTATTGAACAGCTAGAGGTTACCACAAGTGAATATGAAAAGGAAAAACTGAATGAGCGATTGGCCAAACTCTCTGATGGAGTAGCAGTATTGAAGGTGAGAAGTACTGGTCCTTCATTGCCACTCTAAGTTACTGCTGCCTGGTTGTCTTGTAATCTCGGCAGTTGATGTGGATAAAGAATTTTGCTTCTTACATTGCTACAATTTGGTATTAAAAAAACCAGATGAAATAATCAACTAAAACTGTATGTTTTGGGCTTTTTGAGTGCAGAGGTACAAAAGAACGCCAGTATGGGAGAGCTTGCGTTTGCTTTCTGGCTTGTATAGCGGGATGACACGGGCTGGCTTTTGAATTTTGCAGCAGCAGTGTGGCATCTGGCAGTGCTCTCTCACCCAGATCCCTGGTGTGGACTTCAATGTGTGTTTTGTTTGTTGCAGGTTGGTGGCACAAGTGATGTTGAAGTGAATGAGAAGAAAGACAGAGTTACTGATGCCCTGAACGCGACCCGTGCTGCTGTAGAGGAAGGCATTGTCCCAGGTGGCGGCTGCGCGCTGCTGCGCTGCATCCCAGCGCTGGATGCCTTAGCTCCAGCCAATGAAGATCAGAAAATTGGTAAGTAAAGTACTGGAATGTGTAAGTGTGAAGAATCGACTTTATTCTCCCTTGAGCCTTTACAAGTACAGATTGCTTTCGGGGAGTTTTTACTTAGTTGGTCTTTGGAGCCTCATGTGCGCTTGGTGTGCTGGCCAGTGCTTTACAATGGAGCAAGGAGTTTTCACCTGCCTGATAGGTGAAAGGACCACAAACAATAAAGCAGCAGTACCCCCTGCAAAAAAACTGCAAACTGTTAAAGGAAGAATTGCATTGAGTGTTAGCACTATTGCAGTAAGACTTCAAATCCAAGAACACGAGTTTCTGGCAAATTGCAAGAAGGCCTCGTGCCCTGTTACAGTAATAACACTCCTTAATGTCTTTTGCAGAAGTAAAACTACAACGTGTCTGAATAACCAGCAGGGGTCTCATTTGTTGACAAAAGCCAAGTAGCAGAGCACTTTTCTTCCCTGGAACTGACAAAAATAGCTTATGATCTTGCTCAGAAGGTGCTCTCTTTTTGCATTGATCTCCAGCACAAGTGCACACCTCTGCAGAAGCAGCAGCATATGTAATACATAGTTCTAACCATCGTTTTTCTTCCAGGCATTGAAATAATAAAGAGAACACTGAAAATCCCAGCAATGACTATTGCAAAGAATGCAGGTGTTGAAGGATCATTAATAGTTGAAAAAATCCTGCAGAGTCCATCTGAGGTTGGCTATGATGCAATGCTTGGGGACTTTGTAAATATGGTAGAAAAAGGAATCATAGACCCAACGAAGGTAACCTAATTTAGTCTTGTCAACTTCCCTTGCTTCTACCTCACATTGGTGGTCAAGGAGTATTAATTCTCTCCTGTTTTTAGGTTGTGAGAACTGCTCTGATGGACGCTGCGGGCGTTGCGTCTCTCTTGTCAACAGCAGAAGCAGTGGTGACTGAAATTCCTAAGGAAGAGAAGGAGCCATCAATGGGAGGAATGGGTGGGATGGGGGGAGGAATGGGAGGTGGCATGTTCTAATTCCGAGGACTGGGCTGCATCATGAGCTGTACTAAGGCTGACAGTTCTGACTTCAAAACCTTCAGCAGATGTCAGTGTGAGAGGGTGGATAGTGACTGCGGTGAGGCAGGTGTTTAAAAGAATCACTGTAACCATCAGTTACTGGATTTCATTTAACACGTGTAATTGTTTACAGTCATTGTCCATGCCTACAGATAATTTATTTTGTATTTTTTGAATAAAGACATTTGTACATTCCTGATAACTGGGTGCGAGATCCATCTACCAAGGTCCCGATTTAAACTCAATTAAGGCACTTGATATTCTGTTCCAGAATGAATTGGTGCTTGCCAGTACTAGGAAGAACTTGGAAGCCACTGTGCGTGAGACTAGACAATTATGTACAAAGTAGACGAATACACAGTTATGTGACCTTTATGTAATAAAACAAACTGTTCAAAAGTTATGAAATGTATGACCTTATTCATCTGCACACAAAGCCATAGCCCTGGGCGAACCTTGACATTCTGCTGCTTCTAAGATTTACTCGAAATCTGACACAAGCTGGGAAAGGTGCAGGGCCTTTCCCTCCAGGAAACATTCCTTACATGACAGCCCTGCTTGCCCCCTACCCTTTCTTTGACCCAGCACAGCCAACACCACTGCTGTGAAAAGAGTTTTCTACCTACTCAGCTGCTTTCCAAAATTCAAAACTGGTGTTCCCTTTCTCTGATTGTCTTAACATCCAAGATTGCTTTAGAACTGAGTCCTTCACCTGTTCCTTTCCCCAACTTCCTACCTTTAATAAGAACAATCTGTCACAGATACCATATGTGAAATTTCAGTAGCTTTTTCTAGAAAAGTACCTAAATGGGCTGGAGGTGCTTCAGGGCTGTATGTCCTGAACCATACCTGCCTGTGCTCTTCAATACACCGTTCTGCAGGGACCACGTGGAAAAACAAGGCTGGAGAAAGAACCAGCTTCCACACCTGACCTGAAGCTTAATCTGACCAGTAAGGAAATGTGGTAATGCAAGGCAACCTGAGGACAGAGCTTTAAATCTGTTCAGATCTATTAAATTGTGTTTCTTCAGAGAAACTGGAAGGAAATTATTGGCAGGAGCAAAAACTATTGAAAATTAAGTTAATCAAGACACCATCACAATGGATTAATTAAAGGGTAGCATGGCACTGAAAAATCCTAGGGACTGATGCTTAGCTGTCTTGTGTTTTTAATGGCAACTGGTGTTGGATGTGCTTGTCTGTAGGAAGATCTTTGTGCCCTTCTTCCAGGGAGGACAGCACTGTGGTACAGCATGTTCTGTATCTGCCCTAGTTCTCAGAGGTAACATGTATTTACTTGTCTTAAAATTGTGAGGGAGCTGGAAATTGTTCGCATTAGTGAAGATGCATCTACTGTCCTGACTGCAGTGTGTAACAGTGAAACTGTCAGGTAGCAAGAGCAGCCTGCCAGATGCACTACAAGTCCATCTGTCCGTAGCTGCTGGCTGTAGCTGAAACTGCTGTACTTGCATTACTCCTTGCATTATGTGAACCCCTCACGTTTACTCCCTGAAGACTCCAGTGTTCAGGCTGTGTTATTTTTTTCTACAGCAGTTGCTGGTCAGAGCTCAGCAGGTCAGCAGCTGGAGACTCCTGACTTGTCATTCATTTGGATCAGAAGCACCTGCTTCTTGATGCTTGACAAACTGTTCCACCCTCAGCACCAGAATGTCCGTTTCCCTCTGCTTGGCCGCAGTTGGAGTTGATTCACACTATTGACAACTTCAGCTTAACTTAATATGTTACAATGCCGAAAAAACACGTAAACTTAGATAAGGCAGAACTTACTCTGTGATTACACAAACTGGCAAGTTAATAGAGGGCAGCCTGCAATATCTTGTGTTACAGGAGCTGCCAGTTGTCTGCTACCGGTAACACTTTAAGTTGCACATGATTGTGGCTCAGACATTCTATATACATCCAGCTGAACCTGTGTGTTCCGTCCAGTATAAAATCACACAAAGCCCACATGAAATGGCTGCCCCAGAGGGAGAGCATGGCACCTCTCCTACAAATGAAGTGTATAAACAAGTTTCTAGCGAAGGTTGTTACAATTTTCCCTTCTACGTGTGATGAACTTCATGAAGCATCAGCTCCCGAGGTATGCTGGTTTCTGGGCCATGGAGTTTGGATGCTCTTCTTTCAAACGCAGCTACCATCTGCTTTACCACTTCATCAAAAAATAGTGTAGCAAGTTTTGAGTGTAGAAGTGAACGAAATTCAAAAGAAACCTGTTTAAGAAAACGGAGAATAAGTGATTTCCTGCTGTTGTGCTAAAACACTGTAAAGATAGACAATTGCATTAATAGCTAAAACTGAGCTATAGGTGAGCATATCTATGGAGAAAAGCCTTATTCCTTGGTCAGAGGTGCATCTCACTGGGTTTTTCCATTGGAAGAAATCGTTTCCATTAATGTAAACTATTTTACTTACGTAAAAGACTTGAGATAATTGAGAGCTACTGACCAACAGTAACTTGGTTCCTTTGCACACAGAACTCACTGAAGGGAACAAAAGCTGAAGGGGCCAAAGAACATCCTGCATGGCATGAGAACAGCTTTGCAGGTAAACTGAAGCAAACCCAGGAGGCATTTAAAAGCAGATCAAAACAGCTACTGATTAAATACTGACATTTAAAAGCAGGCTTTCCATCTTGGTAACTGTATTTACAGTATGCTCAAGCAAGAGCAGTTCACTAGCTAAAGCTGCACTGTTGCTTCTGTGTGCCCTGTCTCCTCCCTGACCACCTCCCACTTTGACCATAGCTGTCCTGACAGAGGCAGGCAGTTTCAGACTGCAGACACGACAGGCTGGCGAAGGCCTCTGTACCACGTCCTCAGAACTGAAGCTACTGCAGCCACAGCAGTTATGGCAGGGGCGCAGGGAGATTGCTTTCTCTCACAAAAGAAAAGGTCACTCATGTCAACCTTCAGTTATGCTTTTGTGCTGTGCCGGCCTTCAGTCTAGTTAACCAACATTCCCCTAAGGCTATGGAATGGCATTGTTTTGGAACACACAGCTTCCTGAAGTGGCTGCATTTTCATGAAAAGAAGCAAGTTGCTCTTCTTCGATTTCATCATCAGTTCTGCTATATAGGCTGTCTTTTGGATCAAGATTTTAATATTGTTGTCATTCCTGAGAAATCAGCAGATTAAATGCCAGATGGAGCAAACACAGCTTCTCTTACATGCTGATGAGTAGGGCATGTTAACCATGACACAGTAGCACAGAATTAAACTACTTGGGCTGTAAGCCAGGTGTAGCTTCAGGTACATTTTGCTTGACCTCAAGCATCAGTACAATTAACATGCCCTTTGAAGGTGTGAGCGTTGTCATTTAGAGCACCTGGAGTTCTGCAGAGAAGGAATAACGAGTTTGGCATCGTGTTCAGGAACTATGCAACAACTTGAATTTATGGTATACATTTATGAAGTCTGCAGATGGTAAAAATGGTTTTGTATTTCAGTCCATACACCAAATCACTGAAAAGCTGAGACCAAACTAGAGAAGTTCCCTGCTCTATGTACATGTCTCCTGAGACTCTATTTACATTTTCTAAAGCAAATGTACATTCTGGAAATCAAAATTGTCTCTCAAATACCTTAATCACAAAGAATGTTTGGAGAAGTTTGTTGCAAAATATTTATCATCCCTACCTGCACAGGCCCAGAGGCAAGCAACACAAGCAAGTCAGTAACTAGCAAGGGGGAGAGTCCTTAAGTCGCCCTGCTCAGCTGGCTCCTTGCTTCTGCTCTCCCTCAAAAGGGGGGTAAGCAGTAAGAAGCATCAGTACCGTTTCCCCAGGAAAGTGAAAAATATCCATTCTAAGTACTGTTTTGACTCTCTCAAACTAAAGTTCCTGACCTGAATTGTCAAAAGGTGGCTTTGGTGTGTGGAGGGGAGTTTTTTCTCACAGACTGCATATTTAGGTTACAGGGTTTAAGCACTTACTTCAAGTTTTTTGAAGTGATTTATGGCTTGGGTTAAAAGCTAGCTTGTGTACTGTTTAGTAGCAGGAACTGGCACTTTCTTGTCTGGAAAATTTAAATGCCATGAGCAAATAACATGCAAACATTGTCAGCAAATGACAAATCCAAAACCAATACAGAAAAGGAATTTTTTTGAGTGCCTATAGATTAATTTTTACTGTTGAACTGTATATGAAGTGCAATACAGCAATAAATTGAAAGTTGTTGACCTGAGGAGATTAATGTGCTAGTTTACAAATACTCTAAAAGCTATTTTTCCTGCTTTTGCAGCGGATTATTTTTAAAGCTGAGTATCCCAGTAGATGGCAGCAGGATCAACCCATTTCTGTGTACTTCTATAGCCTGTTCTGAACCCCAGCTTAGCTACCTGGCTCAATGCAACACCTACTCTTAATGCTATAAAATGTAAGAAAAAAAGGAGATGATAAACTAAATAGACAAAATGGAAAAGCAGTAATGAGTGGAAAAAACTTGCCTAGGAGTTACAGGCTAAATCAGATACTGGATTTAAAGAGCCTCAGTTCTGAGGTGCAGTGATATCCCATCACAGATTAGAAAGAAAAAAATCTATACTACCTGTGTTCCAGAAGGAAGGAATAAGAGTTAAAATATATTAAAAAGTAAAATTGGGAGCCAGGAAATTAAATTGGCCAAATAGGATACCTACTTTTTGGTACAAAGAGCACTTAGATTTGTAGAGTAATTAAAGGAAATTAAAAAGTATGTTTAGTATTTCTCCCTTTACATTTGACTGACTAAAAACTTCTGCCTGTTTAGAATTGTATGGTGAGCAATACCCATCCCTAGACTGACTCATGATACATGGACACCTCCTAGAAGACTGCTGTCTCTGCAGCAGTCTGCAAGGACACTGCAGTGGTTTCTATGTTATGAAGTTTGCTAACTTTTTTTTTAAAAGTTTTCTGTGTGTGTATGTTTTTTAAAAGTTAGTACCAAGCATTAAAAAAAAACCCCACAGCTGGAAGACAGTGTTTCTATGCTCTGTTCCTAGCAGGTGGTAATTTTAATTAGGATACTTACTGAAAAATCCAATGTACATGTCCTTGGATAGCCAGGGATACCTGGGCTGAAACGCCACACTGTTTCTAAGTGATTAAATAGTCTCCCATCTGTGCAAGATGCCTAAAATAAAGTTTAAAAAGTCAAGCTACAATTAAACTTTTACAGACGTGACAATATGTATTTACATTTGTTTACATTTGCATTTTGTGATGTAGTGAAGGTCACAGCACAGTTAAAACTACCTTTGTAGTGCAATCAGCATGAGATCCAATTTGCACAGTGTCATTTATGGCAAAATAGTTCCTTGTCATAGAATCATAGAATAGCAGGGTTGGAAGGGAGGGACCTTTAGAGATCATCTAATCCAACCTCCCTGCAGAAGCAGGCCCACCTAGATGAGGTTGCATAGGAACATGTCCAGGCAGGTCCCAGCCTCCTGACACCCACTATTTAGATATTTGTAAATAATAAGATCCTCCCTCAGTCTGCTCTTTTCTAGACTAAACAGCCCCAGTTACCCACAACCTTTCCTCGTATGAAAGATGTTCCAGTCCCCTGATCATCTTGGTGGCCCTGCGCTGGACTCTCTCCAGAAGTTCCCTGTCCCTCTTGAGCTGGGGAGCCCAGAACTGGACACAGGACTCCAGATGAGGCCTCACCAGAACAGAATAGAGGGCTAAAAGAACCTCCCTTGACCTGCTGGCCACACTCTTCTTGATGCATCCCAGGGTGCCATTGGCCTTCCTGTCCATGAGGGCACATTTCTGGCTCATGTTTATTTTATTATCAATCAGGACTCCCAGGTCTCTCTGCAGAGCTGCTCTCCAGCAGTTCGACTCCCAGCCTGTCCTGGTGCATGGGGTTGTTCCTCCCCATGTGCAGGACTCTGCAATTGTCCTTGTTGGACTTCATGAGGTTCCTCTCTGCCCAACTCTCAAGCTGGTCGAGATCCCACTGAATGGCAGCACAGCCT
>WBNH01007451.1:35619-82444 GCA_013401255.1 Urocolius indicus
CCTCACGGCCGCCGGCGCACGGCCCACGCGCCTATCGCCGCGCGGGGGCCGGGGGGCGGTCACGGGACCGCGCGGGCGGAGGGAGGGGGGCGGAGGGGCCCCTTCCCCTGATTGGCGCGGCGGCCCGCGAGCCGCGCGCACGGCTATAATTGGGCTTGTGCGCGCCGCGTGCCCTCACAGCGCCCCGCGGAGGGGCGGGCTGGCCTCCCCTCGCCTCGCCTCCCCTCGCCTCGCCTGGCAGCGCGCGTGACCGCTGAGGCGGGAGGGAGGGCTGACAGACCGCCCGCTGCAAACGCTGAGGCAGCGGAGCCGTCCCGGTTCCTGAAGCGGCCGCGCCGAGCCCTTCTCGGTGTCGGAAGCCTAGAGGGGCCCCTTGGCTTGCTGTGCCCCGCTGCGCTGTCCCTGATGCGCAGCCATCTGAGGATTAGCCTGCTTCTGCCTCAGGCTGGAGCAATCTACGTCATTAAAACTTGGCTCCGTAGGCCTGGCTGTAATCGCATTGCGGCGTTTTAATACACATCGAGGCGAAGAACTCCTATTGTTACTTAAGCTTTCTCATGATTCACCTAAAAAAACACAGCCTCCTTCCACAAAAGCACGTTTTACAACTCTCCTGTAACTGAATTTCAGTGAATTGAATAAACTCTTTCAAATGTTATGTCTCGTATTTTCAGTTTAGTGTAATATCATGTGTTACACAAGTTACTTAAAAGTAAGTTTGCAGACTGTTGTTCTGTGAAATGCTACTCTTGAATTAGTTGCGGGTGGTCTCTTCACCTCTTGAATGGAGACATACTACTTTGTAGTGTTCACATGAAGATGTATCTGGGCTGTATCACAAGGTAAACAGCTTGGGTAGGTTTTCGTCAATGTCTCTTTTAACTGTGTGATGAACCCATTCACACTCAATTAAATGCACACAAACTGTTATAGTTAAGGCAGTTGAACACTGAGGGCATGGAAATGGAGATGCATGAATAAAACAACATCCTCTTCAGGAAAGTCCTCATTATCTTAGCGTCCTTGCAAAAACACTCGTTAATAAACAAGAACGAAAACAATTTGAGTAACTTAAACAAATCACATCGTGGTATGTTGTTTTTCAGATAGGCTGTACTGTATAGCATGTGCTTCATATTGAACTTGATGAAAACCATAAACATGTAAAGACTCGTGTTCTCCAATGCAAGTGGAAAAAAAAGAAAACCCAGCAAAATGAGAAATACAAAAAAAGTGCCCCGGTTCTAGGCTGCCTTGCCCACAACCTAAACTCATCTGTGCTTTTTGGCACTTCCATCAGAGCTGCTCTTAATTGCTCAATTCTGTTTGGCATGGGAGTGTGTTCTGTACCTGCTGTTCTTGCTTGCTTCTGTGGATCAGAAATTACCTCTTAGAGACTGATGTCTTTTAGTGTGTAGAATAACTGAAGAATCAAGCGTTGAGAAGTATGAGATGATGCATGTCTGCTTTTTTTTTCCCCTTTGGTAGGCTGAGAAAAACAGAAACAGTCCTTACACCTCGCTTGGTATCTGCTGTTGGAAAAAAAATGCATTTACTAACTTTGATGGGAAGAGTGACTCAAATCAGTATTAGCACTACAGAGATTTAAGACATTTCTGGTACACCAGAAAGAGCTGTACTACATGACTACAAAGATTTTTTTTTTTTAACTTATTTTTGTAGTACCACCTTAGTGAGAAAGGTTCTGTTTAAACTCTGGTTATGAGGTTTATACTATTTAAAAAAAAAAAAAAAAGTGTAAGAATTTAAAGGAACCTTTTAAGTGGGCAGAGAGAGACAATCTTAGATGAGGCAAGTATATCCCTGCTTAAAACCAGGCTTTTTTTTTTACACAATAATACATTGAGTCTATTCCTACAGATACTGAATTGGGCAGCTAGTTTAGTATGTTCCTTTGGCAGTAACAGATATGCTGAGTAAAGGAAAAATTTAGCCATCGTATTCCTAATTAAAAATGCGTTTTTAATAATACCTGCCTTTGAAGTATCTCAGGATCTGTCACAATCCCACATATAGGCTGGGAAGGATGATCTACAAGCATGGGTGATGATTAAGTTGCTAGTTACATGATCTGCAAACGATGCAGCTAGGAATTGAGGGCAGATTTCCTATTTCACACTTGAGTGGATTAATCACGAGCTACAATATAAAATAAAGAGAATTTTCTGACATTTCATATAACACCAGTGAACTGCGTGTTTCTGGCACAGCAAAAATTATAGTGTTTGGTTGCAAACCTAGTGTGCAAGGGCTTAGACTTGTTAAACCTTCATAAGATTTCGATGGACCTGTAAATCCAAAAAAGGTTGAAATCTCAGTGCATCATCTCTTTCGAAATCCAGTTGCTCTGTTTGTACCCTGTCCTGCTTCCAAACAAAACAGGCTATACTTATTTAACTGCTAAGGAAGAACATGACCAGCACCAAACCAGCCTCAGCTCCTCACAGGCTGGGGAAGATCACTGCTGGAGGAAGGCCATGCCTTTAATTCTCCAGGAGCCTGGTGTAGACCTCACCCAACTGTTCTCCCCCCTGCGTGTCATGCTGACTGTGACACAGGCCTCCTGTGGGCCTGAAGCCTGGCTCCTTGTGAGATAAAATCTACGAAAGCATTCTGGGGCTTGTGCAGGGGAGCCCACAGTACTATAGGAACGTGAATGTCTGCCCCATCTCCTCTTTCTTTTATGTTGGTCAACCTATTCTTACCAGCAGTGACAGACAAAGTGTAGGTGGTTTGTGTTCAGGTTGCACACATATCCTACCATACTGCAAAACAAGAAACAGCCCTCATTCAAACTCCACCAAAAAGTTTAGCATCCAAAGTGTGCTTTTATAACTCATTGGCTTCTCAGGGAGAAAAAGGACCCTTTGTGTCTTACTTCTTGTCATCAGAAGCAAAAATGGGACTGGAAGAGACTGTATTTCATACTATTTTTTTCTTCCTCATATTCTGCAAGAAGCTTTACGTAAGTTCCTGAGGAGCTGAAACATAGCTGCTGTTGTTAAATATTTCCTCTCTTTAAGAATCTTTGCCCTTTAATAGACACATAAATGTCAGTAACTGTCCCTGGCACATGAAGCTATGCACAGACCTGGGGTAAATGGAAGGCTTCTTGCTCACTGTGCAATTCTTTATAGCATTGCAGGGCATGTGAGTGGGTGGGAATTGAACACAAAATGCTCTTTTTGGAAGAATCAGGAGGAAAGTGTAATCAGAAGCATGGCTCCTCTGAGTGAACCGGTGTCAGAAACTTCTGTTGGCACAATAGAGAGGGTCGATCAAGGACAGGTGAAGCAGCTGGATACTTCTTGCCGTTGCAGTGCCAGCTAGTGATAGCTTAAGCTGGCCATGAAATTGGACCTGAATCTGTTACGTAAAGCAGGACTTCACAGGTCTGTAGCTTAGGTTTGATTCCAGGTCTGCAAAGCTCCTGAGCCCTTAAGTCTAATATCTTTCCAACCCATATTGGGATCTCCATGAAGTGTACGTACATTTATGTGTGAGGGAAAGAGATGGCAACTGAGGCAGACAAACTGGGACTGGTAAACGACTGATACCTTGTCATATCCCATGGAAGCTATGCAATAGAGATACTACTCAGGAGGCAAAAGTAAATACATTGGGATTCGGGACTTTGACAGGCAGACACAAATTAAAGGACCTGGGGCAACATACAGAATTTGGCAGGGGAGATGAGATACAAGTACTTCACAATGCTTCATCATAGCACAATTCTCTTTGCAAGACAGAACTCCCTCTTCTGCAGGAAATGGCATATTCTGGAACTCCTACATAAAAGTGTTCCTTGGGATTGCAGCCTCTGAGCTCCATTCCATTTAATAACAGAGGAAATGAAACATCAGAACTGTTCTGCCTAATGGTAAGTTGGAAGTCAGGCTGGAGAAACAAGAGAAAGTTACTGCAAATTGATCTCCACAGTGAACCCAAGCATGTGACATTTACTTAAAATAGTTACATGCATTGAATTCCTGCAGTGGGGAATTACTGTGTGCCTCAACCTTACCCTCCCATGTCCCTGGGCAGCTCAGTAAATAGCTCCTTTTGTGGCCCATGAGTATGAGCAAGTGTGTCCTTCTAGAAATACATCATGTCAGTTTCATAACATGAAGAGGAGAACCAGAAGAGCATCTGTACCTTCAAATGCCAGTCACTCTTAGGAACATTTGCATACATGTAGTTACATAAAATATTTCAAATAGAACTGTTCAGCAAATTTCTGCAAACTAAGCATTACAAAGCAAAGATACATAAATATATAGATCAATTGATTGGTCAAGCACTCATTTTCACAGAAAACACACAACCTTGGCTTTATTTCCTCCAACACAAACGTGAAAAAGCCATGATGCTAACTACTAGCTTGCATGAGGGGAATGATTACTGAGTAGTGAATATGAGTTTTACCATCATGAGTTTATTTGCAAAAAGGGAGATAAACTCATGATACATTTTAACTTACCGGAAGTTCTCAAGGTGACCCAACTTTGCTTGTTGGAAAGACTTCTGAGGAAATTAGAAACATAGTAGTTGTACAATAAAACTGCACAATAGTAAACAAGCTGTATAAGATTACATGTTGCACTGTTACGAAGTACTATTAGTGTGCTGTAAAATTAAGCATTGTGGACTTTGAACTTGACTGTGTGGCCAGCCTTGGTGTTTTATGTAGCTTTGTGCTTGCTACTACTTGAAGTCAAGAGAATTAAAAATTGACTATAGCGGAGAGTTTCCAGGGCTTTGCACGTGAACAGAATCAATCCCGTTCTATTGTGATATATGCTGTAGACAATGATGTTGAAATATGTGTGTATTACATAGACAGAACAGGGGGAAAAGTTAATAATTTCCAAAGGAAATGTAGAAGCCACATAAGGATAGTTACTCCAGAACAGGTAAACAATTTCTGTTATACATTCCCACCTAGATCATGTTTCATAAACCTCTGTTCGTTCCTCCTACTCCCTTCTAGTCTATGTTGAGTTTGTCCATGTCATTGTTGAACTACATGGTTCCAAATCGAACTCCATTGTCATATACTCCATCAGAGGCTTTGCCTTTGCCAAGTGAAATGATTGCTTCCCAGGTTTTATACGCAATGCCACTTTTCATGGCCCAGTACTAGATTTACTTCCTCTGCTGCAGCATGTTGCTACTGATAGACATTCAGCTTTGATTTGCTATCCACGTGATCACTTTGATTATTTTGAATTCATATACTCGATTTCAAATTCTAGTATGTAGTATGTTTTGCTTTCAGTTATTCAAGTCCACTTCCTTGATCTTAGATTTCTGTTAAGGATTAATGTGGTTCTGAATCCCTTCTTCCACCTGCTAGGGGCTTTGGCCAGTTGTGTCATCTGCCAACCCATTACCTTTTCCAAGGCCTTACTAAAATATTGAATAGACTTCATATGCCTGAAGTGCCTTCATCTAATTATGCCCTCTTCTTATGGCAAGTATACATATATATATATGCTTTATTCTGGTACCTGGCAGTTCGACTGTTGGTATTGGGCCAGCTACAATGATAAGAAGAAACAAAGGTCAAGCACTTTAGCAAACACAACAGATAATCCAAATTCCTGGGGGACCAGCCCTCAGGAAGAGACCAATTATCTGTGAAAAAACAAGTTTTCAGGGAACAGTATCATGTTTGATGATTGCATCTTGCGTGTCTAGGCAGTATAGCGGAAGCATCATCACCTTCTGGTGTCTCAAATGAAGGTGACAGCTTGTAGCCAGACACTGGAAAGCGTGCCATTCTCTAGACTGAACGTAACTGAGAAACGGTGAAAGGTTCATACCTTCACATACCTAATGTCTTCTTACTCTTGTGTGAAGGCCACACTGTTCCTTCTGAGCTGGCCTGAAAAGCACAGGAGGGGATCACTACCTTTACACAGCCAAACCCACGGGCTGTACAAGGACAACACTTGGGAGGCAGCGGAGTTGGCTGCGCCTCGCCCTGTTCACCTGCCCCGTTCCGCAAATGGCTCCCGGCTCCTTTCCGAACCTTGCCCTGCTCTCCCCGCTCCCGGCGGCCGCTTCTCCCGAGGCCGGCGCCAGGAGAAGCGCCCGCCCCCATTTCCCCCTGCGTCACACAGCCATTGCCNGCGCATGCGCGCGGGTGCTGCGGGCCCGCCTCCCTGTGGCGGAAGCGGCGGCGCCGCAGCAGTTCCGCCTCGGCGTTGTTCGCTCCGGACAAGATGGCGAAGATCGCCAAGACCCACGAAGGTAAAAAAAAAAAAAAAAAAAAAAAAGATACGGGAAAGCGCTAGCGGCGGCGTCCCCGTAGCTGCGGGCCCGGCCCGTCGTGCGTTGACCGCGTCTGTCCGCGGCTCCAGGCGGCGCGAGGCCCGGCCGCTCGGGCGGGGACCGCGCCAGCCCGGCCTGCTCGTAATGGCGTCTGCGCTGGTGTCGGCGCCGCGCCCGGAGGCCGAGGGGGTGGGGCTGCGGGGGCGGGCGGCAGGGGCCACGCTCTGACCAGAACGGGGGCTTGTGCTGTGCACGCCTGGGGGGCAGCGGGTGTCGGTTGCCAGCGCCGCGCAGAGCGAGGGATGTGAAGGCGATGGGGGGGGTGTTGGCTCCGGTTTTGCTGACGGAGCGACCGTGTGGCAGCGGCACGGCGCCCTGGGCACCCTGCCGCCATCCCCCGCAGTCCATCGTGGGCTTTCCCCCGCTCCCGTTGGCGCGTCGAGCCCTCCCCGGCCCCTCAGCAGACATCACGCCGTGCTCCTCGGCAGCGCACGAAAGCCCGTATTGGCCCGGGCTCTTGCTTCGCATCGTGACGACGTGGTACTACTGACTGAGAAGAGTGCCCCGGAGGAAGGGAAAAAGAGAGTGAGGTCTGAAGCGTTTCAGCTGCCATTTTAGCACAGAGGCTTGCTGGCGGCTGGCCGTTTGGTAGGAAACCTGGTGGTCTCTTTGCAGTTTAATATGCAAGGGCGTTGATGGGAAGTGTGTTATCTTCAGACGTGCTGTGTTGGCTGTGTTCACTCCTGCTGCCAGCTCCTAGTACGGTGAATCCAAGCTTCCTTCTTAGACGGTTTCTGCGGTTTGCCCCGCTCTATCTTAAGGCAGGGAGAGTAATTCTTAGAATGGTACTGCTTTGTTTGTTTTATTTCTCGTGCCTCTGTGTATGATTACTGCATTTTATGATGAGTTTACATCCACAGTTCACTAACGGATAAACTCCTGGTTGTACACCGTGAGGTAGGCTGGGTGCCCAGGTATTCATCACCTTTGGGAGTGGCAAGTTTTGAACCAAAAAGACTTTTCAAATTGAAAGCATCGTCCTCCAAAGAAGTGAACGTAGTCTCTATCACTGGAGACTTAGATGGTGCTTATGGGTGAAGAAAAGGTTGAAGTGTTGTCCCCACTTTTTAAAAAAAAAAAATTGATTTGATTTTTTTTAGTATTCTGGAACATTTCTGTAAAAATACAGGAATTTTCTTGACTTTTATTTATGTGCTGTGACGCTCATAAGGCTTGTGTATGTGAGATGCTACCCAAACGAGTACTGCCCACCAGAGTGCTCTGCCTGTTGTATTGCTTCAACTCTTAGTAATAAAATAATACCATCATTGTTTTTTAAAGATTTGTTATTTATTGAAGCAAATGATGGTCCACTGACTTTAAAGAAAATATTGTCATGCTTCCAGTTGTGTGTGTTTTGATCGGTATTGTATCAGAACAGATTCTAAGTGGGGAGGTGTAGGTAGTTACATAAAAAAAGATGGATAACCAAGTATAATGACGTAACACTGTCTTTCCCAACATGACACTATTTTATGAACAGCTTGACTATTTTTCTTTGGACATCTAGCCAATCTTTTTCAGTTCCTGACTGATTTTTCCAAAGTAAGTAGGTTGTTACTAAATTGTCTTGGAAGGTTTTCGACATCTTTGTACTGTTTGTAAACTTGTTGATTGATATGTTCACGACACGACTTGAAAGGTCTCAGAAATTTGAGATTGTTTCAGTTACATAGCTTAAGGAGAATCTCTCTGTTTTAGATTGAAGAGTAAAATTTTAAATGGCAAATTAAAAGCCTCAGTAAATGCTTGAGTTTGGAATGCTGTGGAAGGTAGTTTTTAAGTTGCCTTTTTTTTTTTCTCTTGCTCAGAAAAGAACACAGAGATCTCCAGCTGTAATAAAAAGACCTGACATGCATGAGAGTGTTAAAATAACTGAAAATAAAGCTGCACAGGGCAAGCTAAATGTACAAAAAATGTGATAAGAAATGAAAAAAAAAAAGCAGCCTAATTCAGTACAGAATCTGATTCTTCTTTCTTTTTTCATGCTGAATAGTGTATTATACTCCAAACATTGCCAAGTAGAACTACGTGCATGGCAGTGGAGTGTATATTTTGATAAAGGCTGTTGTGGGTAGCTAGATTTTCAGTGACTTTGAGTTCATGTATGTTGACTTTAGTAATAGCCAGCATTTATGGTATGTATCAAATCAACAGTGTATGTTAGTTACTTGTTTAAAAAAAAATATAGCAGAGTAAAATACAGAGAAAGGAATGATCAGTAGAGTGTTACTCCCTCTCCACTGCCTTTTTAATGTTGTTTTTAAATACCATGCCCTTTAGTGTTTCTCTTAACTAAAGCTTCTGATTAAATTATCCACCAGCTACTTTCCTTTACACAGTATCATATATTTTTTTTTATTTGTATTTAAATGCTTTGTTAGACAAGGTGTGAGATTTTTCAGGAAAGCACCGGTTAAATCAAGGAAGATAAACACATATTTAATGTCAAAAAATCAAGGAAGATAAACACATATTTAATGTCAAAAGAGTCTTTTCCAGCTAAATACGTGATACTTTCTAAAACGGCAATCGGGCTACCTCTGTCTGCAAACCTTTTGGACCCTCTGGTGAAAGGAGTTTTGTGGCATCTCAAATGGGTGTTCTCTTCAGAGTGTTTCATTTAAAGTAGCACTTAGAGCCTGCACGGCATTATTTTGAAAAAAATACGGTGTTCATAATTAGGGGGGCTGCTAACTGTATAGCTCCTATACAGACTTTTTTTATGTTATGGGTAACCCAGCATGTTTTGCTGTAAGAGAATGAGAATGCCCCTTAGTCTACATTATCATATACGGGAGAAGACAAATAATAAATGAGATCTTTCCCATCATCAGTGTATGTAACTGGATTTAAAATAAGATAGCAAAGCCTTAGTATGGAAAGAATTGATACCTGTTAATAAGAAAATATTTTTGTATTAGTACTTTTGCTGCAGATACTTCTGATTGTTTTAATAGACTTTTGATGGTAGGATAGGTCAGAGCAAACCTCTGTGGCTCATCCTGCATGGCTGGGCACTTACTGATGCTTTATTTGGCTGAGCTGTATTGGTTAGGTTACTTCAGTGTACAGATGATGGAAAGACTTCCACATTGTAGGCAAGATCTATAGGCTGGTTTGTGTTGAAGCAGATTATAGCTAGGGATGCTCAATCAGGGCTTAATATGCTATTAAAGATTAAGAGACAATATCACTGTACTCTAAAGGCATTCCTGCTAGTAATGTTGTGTCCTTGGTACCACAGGAAACTTCAGGTGTTCCCTTTCACTCCAGTGCTGCATTGCACCAGGCTGCAAAAGGAATCAGGAACTTGATCTGCTCTTTGGAAGAAACAGAAATAAGATCTCTGTGAGAAAAGTGTTTGAGTTGTATTGGTTCCATAACCATGCCCAATACCTTAAGGTGGTACTGTTGAACAGGATATGTGTGGTATGCCTCGGAAGATCAGAGAACTCTGTGGGTAAGGTAGGGATCCCTAATTTGGCAGCTGCTTCTCTAGGAAGTAATGAATTGGGGAGGAACATGTTTCAAATTCTGGACTCACTGAAATCTCCTATGCAGTGCAAGATTTTAGGGTGAGCTGGATGTACCTAGGGGCAGGATTTAGCGGGTGATCTTGGCAGGCAGCATAAAGCTTTTGTCAGGTTTCAGTTTCTGGTAAGTTCGAGGCAGATGCCATGAATTTCTGTAATGCAGATGTGACTGTGTTACTCTGTCCTAGATACATGCAGAAGTTTGAAAGAAGCCCTTAACTAGCCACAATAAAATTCTCCTTATCAGCTGCTGTGGTCTATCTTCTGTGCATGAGACTCTTGATGAGTTTAGAAACTATCTGTTTCTTGCCTCACTAGACTGCTGCAGGGATTGCAGATTTTACTGTCAGACTTACGGTGCTTAAAGTGAAGTTAGTGTTTCTAACTGCCAATCTTGCAGGTACAGGCAGGCTGTATGTGAACACCAGGCCTTAGTATGGAAGGCATAACTTGCCTTACAGTGCCTTGTTGAATTTTTGTGTTCGGTTTCCCCCCCCCACCTCCCGTGTGGCAGTTTGTGATAAGAAAAGGACCCAACCTTGACTTTAAGTCTTGAAAATTAGAGGGTTGACAGTTCAAACTTTTAAACTGCATAATTCTAATCTGCAGTCTTTTGATTGGTATTAAAAAAAAAACCACTCAAACACATCCCCCACTTTATTACTCCGTCCAATAATTTGGATTAGCAAAATTCTTACCTTTAGAAACCAAAATAGCATTCTGATCTTATTTTTTGCCATGTTTCTTAGCAGATGTAGTATAGCGTCTTTTGCAAGATATCTTGGTGGGTAGATGTAAAATTTTTGTCCCAGAAAAAAGAAATGAGCAACAATAGTAAAAAAATCTAGTTATGTAGTCAAAATTTAAGATTGTTTGTGAACATCTGTAGCTTTTGTAAATTGGTGAATTTCCCTCAAGTTAATGTAGCATGCAATCCCACTTCAGATGGGAGAGGTTGAATCACAGAGTCATTGAGGTTGATTTGAGAGTAAATAGTCTAACAGAGATTTGAGAGTAACTAGTATCCAGCCCAAGGGTGAGCCTTATTATTCTTCCAGCTGTAAAATGTAACTTTTGGGTATCTTTTTGGCCGTGAAAGTTATTCAATCTACTGAAATTCATATTGTGTGGATAATTGTCTTTACTAAATCAAATAAAATTCAGATGGAAAGAATAATCATTTTTATGGATTGGTTGTACCTTAATATACCTACATAACAGTTACATCTGTTGGAGACTGTTGGGTTACTTTAGCTTATTGTCTTGTTGTGTTACAACAGGTCCAAGGAAAGCATGACCTAATTTGATTCCTCGTTTTCTGGGTTAAAGCTTTCTGAAATCTTTCTGAAATTACCAAATTTCTAAGGTCAGAGATGGCCACTAGACTTGATTAGTGTCAGACCTGCATGTGCTAAAAGAATGACAAAGCTCTCATTTGTCTTGTTTGAAGGATAAGCTTTTTGTTACCCAGAACAGTAGTAGATTCTTCAAAGATGGTGGCGCAGACAAGAATTGTCATGAGTAAATTGCATTTGAGCTTCGAGAGTGAAAAGAAGGTGGTCCTAACTGTTTTTCTTTGATAACTTGGTATCCAGTGGCATATTGGAGGTGTTACGTTTTGTTGGGTTTTTTGTTGTTGTTGTTCAAAGAGAATACAGCTTTGCAATATGTAACACAATAGAGTGTTGTTTTGTTAAACGTTCTCAGATTTGACAGCTTACGCAGTAGCTCTTTTGAATAGGTGTGTTGAAATTGGCAACATTGATCTGTTATTTGGTGATAATGTTTCGAAAGACTTTTTTTTTTCCACGAGAATATTGCTGTGGTTGACTGTGTTCAGTCTTGATAAATGCTTGGTGTAAATTACCTTCTCTGCTATCTCTGCTGGACGATGAGATAAACAGCATGTTTGATGAGTTTGCTTTAGGCGATACATTTAGTCTGCTAGATAATATTGCAACTTAAAGAAAAACTGCTTACAAACATGTTGATCTTTATAGTTTTGTGTGCCTCTGTTTCTTTAGAGGTGTTTGAAATTGTGTGAAAAACTTCTGTACGTGAGTATTATATTTTCTGTGTATGTGTAAAAATAACTGATTGTTTTATAATTTTTTTTCTGCTTGTGTCTATACCTTAGATATTGAAGCACAAATTCGAGAAATTCAAGGAAAAAAGCCTGCTCTTGATGAAGCGCAAGGAGTAGGCCTTGATTCCACAGGATATTACGATCAAGAAATTTATGGTGGCAGTGACAGCAGGTTTGCTGGATATGTCACTTCTATTGCAGCAACTGAGTTGGAAGATGTAAGTGATTTATGTATTTAAATCGTGTATTCTAAGCATTTTGGAATTAATTTTCATAATACAAGTGTATGAAGTAAAAGCACTTATTGTCATTAAAGCCATACTGGACAAGGTATCCAAGAAGCTCATAAGTTCTTGGATCTGGCTTATATTTCATGAATTGTGCTCTGGAAGTCACGCATGCCCAAGAAGGTGGCAAAAAGCTGTGGCCTGGTACTTAGTGTTAGCCTTGACTGGAATAATTAACTTTGTTCTGTTGTTGCTAATGATTAAAAAGAAATTGATAAAACTTGGGTTAACAAACTTAAATGGCTATTTTAAGATTTCTGTTTCCACTTAGTTTCACATTTCAGAGAAATTTTTGAGTATTGGCTTTTTCACTATGTTATATTCCCCTTGCGTGTCCTGCTTGTAAGATTACTTCATGTTGAATTTCTAATGCTAAACTTTTGACCACATTTTCAGTTGTGGGAGCAATCAAACTACAGTTCTGACCATAAATAGATAGGTAACTACATATTACACTGAAGAAATAATGTTTTTAAGAGTAAGGAATATTATTCTGTTCAGTTGATGTAACCTTTTACTGATGTACACTGTGTCATTTGCAGAATTCTAAAGATTTCTAAATTAAATGTTTTCCATTACATCTCACTGAAGCCAGATCATAGTGTTAACAGAATTTTCCTTTGTGTTGCTGTAAAATTCTGCAACAAAAATGCTTGGAAATAGATAGCAAATAGGCAGCAAAAGCATCTTAAACATTCTGAATACTTATTGCCATTGTATCGTGATCCCTTATTGGGTTTTAATTTGGCAGAAGTTAAACCCCCTTGCTTTCCAACTGACCTCAGGCAATTCTGGGTGGCTGGGAGTGGCTGGGCTTAACTTCTGAGTGATGTCCAATCAAACAGGTTATCGTGATCAGGTTTCGTGTATTCTCAGGAATAGAATTAAGATTCAAAACGGAGTCAAGCGCTAAACTATTTTACTCACAACAATACACCATGAAAAGAGAAAGGAAAGAAGGAAAAAAAAAGAGAGAGAAAGAGAAGGGCACAATAGTCGCCACCATGACTCCATGCGGAGCCCCTGGCAGTCCCTTTGTCTGAAAGCTCCACTACTCTGTCCGGGGCGGGGAAGACGAAAAAGAGAAGAGAGTGCACCTCTCCTCCTCCCGTTAAAAGTCCCTAAAAGTCCATGAGGGTTGCAGCCCCTTGATCCTGGACCCGGGGGCTTGTGCAGAGATGATGTGTCCTGAGACAGTAGGACATGCAGTGCAAAGCAATAGCGCCTTCAACAGGCAGAATCCTTGGTGGTGGTGGTGAACTGTGCTGCCAGCAATGTTGAGGCATATTACTAGTACCTTACACATTGTGATTGAGAAGGTATAACTTAATTAACATTAATATATTTCTGTATTTTTCATTTTCTGAAACATTAAAAATATAATTATTTACTGGTTTTATTCTATTTCTGTGCATCTAAGGAAAAATCATTTGAATTTCGGTGTGCTAGTTTTCACAAGACAACTAGGGAACTGTATCAGTAGTACTAACACAAAATACTGCCTTTTTGTGTAACTAAATCAATAGATAGCATACTTGATTAACTGGAGCATATTGCAGCATATTTGAGTCTTGTAGAGAATAAGTTACCTTTTTAGTGATTTGGGTAAGTTTGCCTGATTCAACAGTTATGAAGGGATAAAGCCATATGAAAAAGTTGCTCAAATTTGGAATTAACTATTCTTCATCTCCACTTCAATTTTGTTATATAACCATGGTTATTTGGACACAGTTAATTGGACATGATTTTTTTTCCAAATGTTATCTCCTTGACACATTTGCCATGTCTTTACTGACAGGATGATGACGACTACCCTTCTACAAGTTTGCTTGGCCAGAAGAAGCCAGGTTACCATGCTCCAGTGGCATTGCTTAATGACATACCACAATCTACTGAACAGGTACATCTTAATTGAAGGCACAATAAAATACTCTAGTAGATGTTAGAGGAAAGAAGTGTTAAAGTTTTTCAAGACCAGGTCTTGTTTTCTGGAAAAATAAGCTGTATGTCAAGGGCCATGTTATTTTATTTTTGCTGTAAGCTTGTTATTGCTTTAGTTTAGAATTCCATGTGATGGTAAAAAATGGCACTTGTGCATGTGAAAGACAACGTGGGCATAGACACCCAACGATTAGAAAATATTTTTCTAAGTCATATACTTGAAAAATTAGAAGAACTGGAAAACTTTAAATGTCCTTTATAATTACGCTTTTGTAAAAATTGAAATAATTTTGGTTTTATATTTCAGGGGTATTTTTCTGTATTATATAAAGCATATGAAGTAGCATTAAGCTCCTCTGCAAAATTAAGGGGAAAGGTTGACAGCATGAAATGCTTTGGTAGCAAGTGAATGAACTTCTTAAAATAGCAAATCTTTGTCAAAAGTTATTTCATAAGAAATTTGTGTTTAAAAAAAAATCCAGTTGCAAAAGTAAAATTTATATTGGCATAGTGTTTTGACATTCTTGCGTAGTTCAGATTAAAATAAAGTAGGCCTTTTTAGTAATACTGTAAATGAATACAGGCTCGTGGTCAGCAGACACTTTTCATTCATTGTCCTTCATCCACAGGTGACTAACAAGCTTTTTTTGGTTTTTAGTACGATCCTTTTGCAGAACACCGTCCTCAAAAGATTGCAGATCGTGAAGATGAGTACAAAAAGCACAGACGGATGATGATAATTTCCCCAGAGCGTCTTGATCCTTTTGCAGATGGTAATTTATTTTGACTTTTCTATACCCTTTATGAAATTTGTTGTCTTCAGTTGTCTTTAGCCCTTTGATTTCTGTTGGCATGCTTATGAATTAGTTTTGTTTTAAACATCCCCCTTTCATAGAGATTTGGTTGAAAACCTAGATCCCATATTCTTCATCTTTTATAATATGAGTTTTCTTTCCAGGTAGAAGGACAAGAAAATAATGAGCCATTGCCATAGAAACACAAAGGGTTAAAGGTTTCTCTTTTCATTTTGTTTTGGGTTGTGCGTTATGCTTTGAACAGCTTGTGTATTGAGTGCTCAAAGTCTTTCTGTACCTTGAAAGTTTTCATTCCAAGTCATAGAATTGCAGGGTTACTGCTTTTGAAATGCTAGTTCTCAAAATAGAGCACCTAATTCTTGCCATCCTATGTAAACTTAGGTGGTATAACTAAAAGAAACAAAAGCATATGTAAGACTTTGATACTATTATAGTTCAAGTCTGTTCTGCTAATTTTAGAATGCAAGTCAGGAGAAGGGGTATTAGTGGGTCTGACAGAAGCTTTGGTCAGGTGAGTGAATTTCACATGTGGCAATAAGGTGCCTGTTGACTTGAAATTAGTAGCTATTTTGCAGGTTTTACAAATGAAAATTTCAGCCTGCATGAATAGGGATATTCATTATTTTACTTGCTTAATTGTAATTGATATAAACATGTATTGTCAGAATTCACAGGCCCATACTAACTGTCCTTAATTTCTTTCCTACAGCAGTACTGCTATATGCCAGTCCTGTCTGCATTCTTAAGGGTGCAGTTCAACACATCCTGTGTAGATTATGGTGAAAAAGTATTCCAAAGGAAAGTCCTATCAAAGCTAGTGTCAGAATGACACAGCCAATTGGGCAATGATCTTCAACATAGAAATGTTTAAGAAGTTTATTTTTTTTTACCCTAAATTATAGTGCTGTACCACTCGTATAGCCAATCTGCACATTTTTCTTAAAGAAAAGTGGTTTTTTTCTTGACAAGTCTCATTTTTATAAAGTTGGGCTTCTTGTAAAGTATTTAGAAGTTTAATTAACGCAAGACACAGAGCATAAAACAACATATGGTATACAAAACCCATTACCTGTGAGTATCATTGTGGTGGTATATGTACTGTATTGCATTCGCTCCCAATCACAAGTGTACCTTGAGCATAGAAGAGGGGGAAAGTGTTGTCAAAAGTTTGTTGGGGTTTTTTTTTGGGTTGTTTTCTTTTTAACGAAGCCCTTTTACAATACGACACTAGAAGATCTGGGAGACATGTCCAGATTTGTCAAACTTAGAAATGGGTCTTTATGGTAAAACATTTTAAACATTACTTAGGTATTCAGTAGTTAGCTACAGTCAGATAACATCTAGGATTTAACAGCTTGCACAAGGTAATGTTTTGAATATAAATATCTTTCCAAAGTGTTACTAATGGTAAAGAGATAATTTTCTAGGCTTCTATTCTGCTGCTTGAAGTCAGAACTGCTGATGGAGACAAAGGCACGAAAGTGTACGTATTCTGGATTAGCAACCCAGGAACCCATCACTTCTGAAGACTCTTAACTGTGTTGTCATTTTATTATCTATATTGACTTTAAAATATTTGTTTGAAACTGCAGTAGTTATGTTTGTGTTCAAACAGGTTAAATTGATCAGCAAACTGAATAAACGTAAGATACGTGTAATTTTAAAAATTTACAATCAAAAAGTAAAATTAAATGATCATGGAATAATATAATGTTAGAGCAGGACAATAGAAAAAGTCAGTAGTTACTGCTTATGCTGTACTCATTGTGCTCCATTCCTGTTGCTGTTCTCTTCCACAGGAGGGAAGACACCAGATCCTAAAATGAATGCCAGAACATACATGGATGTTATGCGTGAGCAGCATTTAACAAAAGAAGAGGTATGTGGAGAGGAGGGCATTCCACTTAGTTTCATAGTACAGCCTTTGGAAGCATGTTAAGGAAGTGGGAACGGAAAGTCGATTGACTTTTTGTCTTGATGTGAAAGTCCTTTTCTTTGGAAAGTCCTGTTCTTCACGTGTTGGGAGTCAGTAGAATTTAAAGATGAAGGTTTTGGAAAACATTTGTTCTAATACCTAAACAATGGAGAAATAATCTCAATATGTTTTGTTCTGGATTTTTTAATTAGCACTTGGACATTTCGTTGTTTTATTTTCATTCAGAGGTTAAGACATAGAAAATTATCAGTCACTGTGGGGTATTCAGTGTCGGAGATGTTTGTGAGCTCTGTAAATGGAATTCAGGGAGGTTTTGAAAGGCCTTTGTTAAAGCGCTTGGATGCAACAGATGTTGCAGTTGATGTTTGGTTTTAAATATTACAGGAATAAAGGTAGAAGTTCGTGCTTTATTTATGGCTGTTAAAAATAGTAAGAGGATATTGGCAATAGAAACAACTTTTTATGTAATAGCTACAATGCTGTATTGTTAATTGAAGCAAGATCTTGTATTTCAATGACCTCTGCAGATTTACATTGATTTACTGTACTTGACTTACCTTAATTGAGGAATTGGGTCATGATTTTGACAATCTTATTGTTTCTGGATCCATTGATAAGTGGAAAAACAGTGTGGGTTAGTGCACTGTTTTAACAATGTCATCTCAGAATTTTAAGGAAGAATTTCAGGGCTATTTTGTGTCGTTGGATATAACTGACATGAACATATTTTCTAACTCTTTCACTTTTTAATTTTTAACTTGTGGAACTCGTTTGAAGCAGTTGTGTAATGATTTTAGGATATACATATAGATGACAGAAACTGATAGCACTCAATGTTCCATGTATTTGAATTTGTTGTAATAATGGCTTTCATAAGAAATCAATTTAAAAACAACCTCTCCAGACACATAGCTGCCCTGTTACTGTAGAAGAAGTTGAAACAAGAATGAACTTAAAACAGTAGCTAATTGTGTGTTATTTGGGCAAAACCACAAAAATGTAAAAAGATACCTTTAAAGATACCTTTTCATCTGTATAATTTGAAGAAATGGTTTTAAGAAATCTGTTTATCTTTTTGTGCCCTTGAACAGAGAGAAATTAGGCAACAACTAGCTGAAAAAGCTAAAGCTGGAGAGCTTAAAGTTGTCAACGGAGCTGCATCTCAGCCACCTTCAAAACGCAAACGGCGTTGGGATCAGACAGCTGATCAGACTCCTGGTGCTACACCTAAAAAGTTATCCAGTTGGGATCAAGCAGAGGTGATAATGTTTATCATCTTATATACAGAAGACATTATTAATGCTAGTCCTCTTGAATTTCAGAAGCTTCTTAATGTACAAAAACCAGAATACCTAGCAGCCTTTACTGTGTAGTATAAGAGAGATTAATACTTCTGATTTTGTCTTGCACAGACTCCTGGACATACACCGTCTCTGCGATGGGATGAAACTCCAGGTCGTGCAAAGGGCAGTGAAACTCCTGGTGCTACCCCAGGCTCCAAGATATGGGATCCAACTCCCAGTCACACACCAGCGGGAGCTGCAACACCCGGACGGGACACCCCAGGGCATGCCACACCAGGCCATGGAGGTGCCACTTCCAGTGCACGCAAAAATCGATGGGATGAAACACCTAAAACAGAAAGAGGTATTTATGGCGAGCTGGAAAGGGCGTAAGTTTTTAATGGTTAATTGTATTGGATTTTTTTCACCTCAAGTAGTAGAGCCAGAAGTCAAGCAAGAAATAACTCTATTCTGACATCTAGTGGTTGGTGTGATGTCTTTGACTGTAGCTTTGAGTTCTGCTTGTTAGCCTAACTCACAGCTGAGAAAGTACCTCCACTCAAAAATTGGATCAAAGTTTTGTGCTGTTTCTAGTGACAGCTGCAGGATAGGACTTTAAGATGTAAAGGGCATAGTAAAGGAGCTCACATTCAATTGCCCTTTGTGGCACCTTTGTGTGTTGTATTTGAATTTTTTTTTTTTAAAGCAGTTAGCACCAGAACAAGTTTTGGAAATGTTTTTTCATCTGCCCAATTTGAATTGGCCTCGTATCAGAGAGCGGTGAAACCGCATTGTTCCTTTACACTTTGGTCAAGGCAGTATGTGGAGCACTTTGTCCAATTTCTAGAATATCTATTTTATTAGAATTATGTTAAGATTCAGCAAGAAGATTACATGTTTTTTTTGTAAAATGAAGTTCTCTGTTGGATGCTTTTAGTGTAGTGCCTATGTTTTTTTTCAATTTTCACTGAAGTAGTTTTTTGTTGCCTAATGTGTTTGTCTGTTTGATACCTGTGCAGCCATATTGACTTGTTCGGCTTTCTGTAAAAATGGGTTTGTTTTTGCTTAGATACTCCGGGACATGGCAGTGGATGGGCTGAGACGCCTCGTACAGATAGAGGTGGTGACTCCATTGGTGAGACACCAACCCCAGGAGCAAGTAAGAGAAAGTCACGATGGGACGAAACACCTGCCAGCCAGATGGGTGGCAGCACTCCTGTTCTGACACCTGGCAAGACACCCATTGGTACACCAGCTATGAACATGGCAACCCCTACACCAGGTAAGGCAAGTCCAGTCTCTAAGGCTTTCCTTGCTTCCATGGAAATGAAGCATTTACCTTTAATATTGTATTTCTGAATACTTTTCTGCCTAACATGTTGTCGTACCTGTGTGAACACAGTCAATATATGCTCAGTTTACCATTGTAATGGTCACAGCAACTCGGTTCTGGAGGAAAATTGAGACTAAGGTTATATGTCTGTTCCTGTTCAATTTAGTTGTTTAAAAAATTGATGAAAGGTTCCTTAAAAGTTTGATATCTTACTGACTACAGATTTCAAGCACTAGGGAGACTTTGACTTGAGAGCACATAAAGGTTAAGTAAGCAAGTCATCTCCTTCTGCATACAGAACTTTTTTGGTTTAATACTTTTTTTGGTTTATTTTGCTTTTTTAAAAAATTGAATATAGGTCATATCATGAGCATGACTCCTGAACAACTGCAGGCTTGGCGTTGGGAGAGGGAAATCGATGAGAGAAACAGACCACTTTCTGACGAAGAATTAGATGCTATGTTTCCAGAAGGATATAAGGTAATTCACCCAGATTAAAACACAGCAGATCATGGTGATTTTGTTTGATGTTTATTTGGGGTTTTTTTATCCCCAAGAGATACTGTTGTTAATGTGCTTTACTGCTTTGTGAAGAATGTTCAAAGTTTATGATTCAAGCTCTCAGCAGTGGAAGTGAGCCACCTTCTGAAATATTCTCAATACAAGATAAGCATGGATACAAACTGTCACGGTGGATTTGTTTGTACTGCTGTGAACATGGGATCTAATATATGCAATAACACTCACACCAATCCCTGAACAAATAAAATGGAAGACAGAAGTTCAGTAATGTTCTGTATTAGATGCCTTCCTCTTTTTACATCTGCTGGGATAAGATACATTTTGTTCTTTCTTCTGTAGGTTCTTCCCCCACCAGCTGGTTACGTACCTATTCGCACTCCAGCTCGCAAGCTGACAGCAACTCCAACGCCTTTGGGTGGTATGACTGGATTCCACATGCAGACTGAAGACCGGACTATGAAGAGTGTTAATGACCAACCATCTGGCAATCTTCCATTCCTAAAACCAGATGATATACAATACTTTGATAAACTGCTGGTAAATGAGATTTCACTTGTGACGATTAAAGTTTCCTGATTTCTTTTGAATGTGCAATGATGCCTACTTATTTGTCTGTTATTATTTGTAGGTTGATGTTGATGAATCAACTTTGAGTCCCGAAGAACAGAAGGAGAGAAAAATAATGAAGTTACTTCTGAAAATAAAGAATGGCACACCTCCTATGAGAAAGGTAAGATGAATTGTCAGATGCATTTATGTAACTTCATTTTTCAGAAATCTGCATTTATTTTTGGGTCTAGTTTCAGCTGTCCATGGGAGTCTTTAAAATAATCTCCTAAAGTTTGATATCTGCTTAGTGTTTCCTTCACCTTCCATATCTGTGTGGCTTTTGGTTTGTCATGCAATGCAATTTAGTATTGCAGATCTTTGTACCGTAACTAAATAGTGTATGATTTGTCTTTTTTTTTTTTACAATTGTGAGCAACTAGCTTTATAGTGCTTTTTGCTTACAGGGCTTTGTAATTTTCTGGATTTTGCTTCTTCCACTTTATTATCACTTCAATTGTCTGTGTAAGCTCTTAGTTAAGTTTTGGTCTTATGCATTATGCTGTACCACAATAGCAGTTGTTTTCTGCATTTTTTCTCTAAATTTGCCATAGCACCAAACTGCCTAGATGCAAGGAAGTGCTGTGTAAGCTACTTCTCAGATGGTTCCATTCTTATAGTAGACCAGGAGCATGCTTTTCCTGAAAATTGAACATCTGGGAGCTAACATCAGAGTGTTTCTCTTAATTAGTCTGTTTTTAAACAGATTAGCATCAAATTATTAGAAGCGTGAGTTTTTTCAGTGGTAGGAGGAAGTATTTTCAAGCTCGTGGTTACCATAAATTACATTTTAAGTTGAATAACATTTATCTGTATTGTAATTGTTCAGTGTCATTTTGTTAATTTAACTGATAGACTGTTTGGTTTTCTTTAGGCTGCGTTGCGACAAATTACTGATAAAGCTCGGGAATTTGGAGCAGGGCCATTGTTTAATCAGATTCTGCCTCTACTGATGTCACCAACACTTGAAGATCAGGAACGTCACTTGCTTGTCAAAGTCATTGACAGAATTCTTTACAAGCTAGATGACTTGGTCCGACCATACGTACACAAGGTCTGTTGCAGTTCACTAGGTCATCTTTGATTTGCTTTTCCATGTCTTTACTGGGAAAAGTATATTTTACTTGCATATCAGAAGAGGATGATACCGTGTTTTTTTTAACATAATTGGTTTTCATATTTCTTATTAAGCCAAACTTTTAAATTCTTGTAGTGGGATCGGTAATACTTCATAATAATTCATAATATTAAGGCATGATGATCTAAGTAGTATCTCCAGGCCAGAGTCTTTAGAGAGAAAGAACTGTAAAAAGATCATAAAGATTTAAATTGTTTCTGATCATCATAACGCTTTAAGCTTGGATCCATGGAATCATCTCTGTTTCATGGAATCTAGTAGGGCCAGAAATACTATGAAAAGAAGCATTAATTTATTCATCTTTTTTTCAGATCCTTGTTGTCATTGAACCGCTGCTGATTGATGAAGACTACTATGCTAGAGTGGAAGGCAGAGAAATTATTTCAAACTTGGCTAAGGTAAGGTTCCATCCTTCATTACGGCGTTGAGTTAGTTTATATGTAGCTGCATGTTCATAGGCATGACAAGAATCAGCTGTGCCGTTCATAAATCCAACTGGTATGTTTTGTATGTTTTTCCTTCAGGCTGCTGGTTTGGCAACAATGATCTCCACCATGCGACCTGATATTGACAATATGGATGAATATGTCCGAAATACAACAGCTCGAGCCTTTGCTGTTGTTGCCTCTGCTTTGGGCATTCCTTCTCTGTTACCCTTTTTGAAAGCTGTCTGTAAAAGCAAAAAATCCTGGCAGGCTAGGCATACTGGCATCAAGATCGTACAGCAGATTGCTATTCTTATGGGTTGTGCTATCTTGCCTCATCTCAGGAGCTTGGTTGAAATTATTGAACATGGTAAGTTCTACTTCCCGTGGCAATTATTTTGTTTGGAAAATTTTTTTGTATCCACATGTGGCGGTTATAATAAGATCCTTGTTTTGTGTGTTCTTTTGACACTGAGAAACAGTTCAGCTGACTCTGAAGAGGAATAGTTGTTCAATTTTCCTGAATAATTAATCCCTTTCATACTGCCCCTCCATTTTTGCTATTTTGAAGAAGAAGTCACAAGAAGTACTACAAGAAGTGGTACTAAATGCTATTCTCTTGCAGGTCTGGTGGATGAACAGCAGAAGGTTCGCACAATCAGTGCTTTGGCTATTGCTGCTTTGGCTGAGGCAGCTACTCCCTATGGTATTGAGTCATTTGATTCTGTTCTGAAGCCTTTATGGAAGGGTATACGTCAACACAGAGGAAAGGTATGTTTGAAATACTTCCTTTAATTTGAACTAAAATGAAAGCATGACTTCTGTAACTCACCAGAGACGCATTTCTGCATTTAAATAGGGTTTGGCTGCCTTTTTGAAGGCTATCGGTTACCTGATTCCACTCATGGATGCTGAATATGCAAACTATTATACCAGAGAAGTCATGCTAATCCTTATCAGAGAGTTCCAGTCTCCTGATGAAGAGATGAAAAAAATTGTGTTGAAGGTATGTCAAAATGATGGCTTAGCATTAATATAGAATACGTATGTTTTTGATTTATCTTAAAAAAGGGAAAGATTCTACCCCCTGCCTCCCAGAACCCCAAACCCTACACAGAATGAAAGTTGTTGTGTTTTTATTTTGCGTCAGGTGGTAAAGCAGTGTTGTGGTACGGATGGTGTTGAAGCAAACTACATCAAAACAGAAATCTTGCCACCTTTTTTCAAACACTTCTGGCAGCACAGAATGGCATTGGACAGAAGAAACTACAGACAGGTATTTTGATTTGTTTAGTTGGAAAATTACTTACAGTAGAACAAAATTCACAGAAAAATGCTAATTTTGTCCTGTGAGTCCTGCAGCTGAATTCTGTTTGGACTAATGATTTAGAAGTTGCATTAGCTAGAAGATTCATAGTGTCTTAGGAGGTCATCAAGCCATTTTATATATGCGAATGTGAGTCTATGTAAGTTGGGCTAGTTAATTCTGTTTGTTTAAAACATGGGATGATTTCTAAACATAAACCCAATTGTTCATAATGAACTTAACGTGCATGATGCTGTTTTCTCCTCTTCAGTCTAGGGAAATTTATTTTCAAGATGTAGAAAGTAGATTTTGACAATGCTTGCTCACTTAACATTTGTATATTTCAGTTGGTTGATACAACTGTGGAGCTGGCAAATAAAGTCGGAGCAGCAGAAATTATTTCTAGAATTGTGGATGATCTGAAAGATGAGGCCGAACAGTACAGAAAAATGGTCATGGAAACAATTGAGAAGATAATGGGAAATCTGGGAGCAGCAGACATTGATCATAAACTGGAAGAACAACTTATTGATGGCATCTTGTACGCCTTTCAGGAACAGACCACAGAGGTATGGCCAACGGTATTTAGTCTTGGTTTGCTTTGGTTGTAAGCTGACTCACTGTTAGTGATGCAGAAATGTATGCTTCTAAGCTACATTTTTAGAGTAAATTTTTAGTTGTCAGTGCTCAAATCAATGAAACCCAGAAACAAGCTCAGGGATGTTAGCGTTTCAGTTGCAGTTTTAGATGATGCCAAGTTTCAGTGAAATGTGGTATTGCAGTTGGTTTGATTTTCCTTTGTTGCTTTTACCCTCAGGATTCTGTGATGCTGAATGGTTTTGGCACAGTGGTTAACGCTCTAGGCAAGAGAGTTAAACCCTACTTGCCACAAATCTGTGGTACAGTTTTGTGGCGTTTGAACAACAAATCGGCTAAAGTTAGGCAGCAGGCTGCTGACCTCATCTCTCGTACTGCAGTTGTCATGAAGACTTGTCAAGAGGTATCATATTGACTTCTCCTTCCAAATTTGCTGTAGTAGGTTATAGTAATGAAGGGAAAAAAATAACTTGTAAATCTTTTTACTTGATTGTAGGAAAAACTGATGGGACACTTGGGTGTTGTGCTGTATGAGTACCTGGGTGAAGAATATCCTGAAGTACTGGGCAGCATACTCGGTGCACTTAAGGCTATTGTGAATGTTATAGGTACGTTGTATATTGATTAAGTGCCTCTTCAAGAGGAAAATGGAAAGACATTAGAAAACTGAGTATACCTCTTTGCATTCAATAGGTATGCACAAGATGACACCACCTATCAAAGATCTGCTGCCACGACTTACACCTATTCTGAAGAACAGACATGAGAAAGTACAGGAAAATTGTATTGATCTTGTTGGGCGTATCGCAGACCGGTAAGCTGACTCATGATAAAATACTTGACCCTCTGTGCAGGCAAGTATTGTAGCAAAAGCTAAAGTTGACTATCAGGTTTGGCATCTGAGTGTTTATTGTCGTGTCTCTTGATATTTCTTAAGTCGCGTGTAGAGCTTGAGATGTGATATTTAGCATACAGCCTGTTTAATGTTTTGTAATTATGTTACTATGCAAACATTTTTTAAGAAGCATAATGTCCATCTATGGAGATTTAAAAGTCACACAACATAATACAGCTTGAGTACACTGTTAACGAGTGAAGGTCTAACTTCACAGTTACCTAATTAAGGAAATTGCTTAAGCAGTATCCCTCTGCTGAGGGATAGGTGCTGCAATTTATGTGCTGGGTTCTTTTTTTTAAAAAAAATTCTAACGTCACTGAGGGAGTAATTCACTTTATTCCCTTTCAGAGGTGCAGAATATGTTTCTGCAAGAGAGTGGATGAGGATCTGCTTTGAACTGCTTGAATTATTAAAAGCTCACAAGAAAGCTATCCGAAGAGCCACAGTGAATACTTTTGGTTATATTGCAAAAGCCATTGGGTAAGTTGGTTTAATGCTTATCTACTTCTACTCAGTACCTAACATAGTGATGATTGTGTGTTTTCTGGTGAGAAATACTCAAACTTCTCTGTTTAACATGTTAGACGTGTAGACTCGATATTACTCAATTTGTAGAAGAACACAGTTACCTGTTCTTCGTTAACAACGGGTGCTGCACTTTAGAACTGAATTTGAACACTGGTGTAGTTAGACTCTAATTTCGTAGTAAGCTGTTTGTCTTGTGAATTTTTGATACTGTGGTATGCATTCAGACCTGCTCTGTGTTCTTTCTTAAACTCTCCTTTAACTATTCAATCTCACTCTTATTTTTCCCCAAATTCAGTATTTTATTGGTCCGCAAAGGATTTTTTTTGCCACTGAGGGGATACTTCAAATCAGCTAACTGTAGAATGAAGCACAATTTCCATCTTTATACATATTGTTAAGTAAGAAATAAGTGACCAATTACCTGCTTCTGCATTAATGCAGATAAAACAAGCAAGGAATGTTGCAACTGTGCTTATCTATACAGGGCATTGCTTGTCTCTGTCAGTGTATATGGTTTTATACAAGTTAGTAATAACCAGTGGGAATAGGGTAATAGTGAGGAGGTTACTACTGTCCAGAGTTCATGAGAAACAGAACAGAAAGTACAAAAAAAGTCTGGAGAAAGTAAAAAATGTTGGTTATGAAAATAAGATCATATAGTTACTTAAGCTGGTTTTACATTTTATGTGGTTTCTCAATTATCTGGTGGTTTTTTTTAGGAGCTAAGCCATAGTTTTCTACGACTTGCTGTTTGAAACAAAACTAATTTTATCCAAATGCTCCCTGAATCTGTTGACATGGATGCAAATGTTTTCTTTTCCAGACCTCACGATGTATTGGCTACGTTGCTAAATAACTTGAAAGTGCAGGAAAGGCAGAACAGAGTATGTACTACAGTAGCAATTGCTATTGTAGCTGAAACATGCTCACCTTTCACAGTGCTTCCTGCTCTCATGAATGAGTACAGAGTTCCAGAACTGAATGTCCAGAATGGTGTGTTAAAATCTCTTTCTTTCCTGTTTGAATACATTGGAGAGATGGGAAAGGATTACATTTATGCTGTTACACCATTGCTTGAAGATGCTTTAATGGACAGGTGAGTACCCTTCTATCTGTGGTATTATTATCCATAGTCATATATTTTAAGTATATAACTAGGTCTTAATGGTAGCAAATATGCATATTGTTGTTTGTTGAAAATGTTAAGTTACCAGCATAATTTGGAAGTCATTGTCTGCAAATAATTCAGGTTATATGCTTCTATTTTACTAATAATTTTTAAGATTAAAATGATAAAAGTATCCCAAGTCAAGCTTTCTTACATTCATACTGCTTTTGGTAATTTCTGTTGTTGGTAGTTTTGCTGTGAAATTAGAGTGTAGTAATTTATCAGAAAATTTGGGTTTTTTTAATTTACTGATTTTTCTTACTCTGACTCTTGCTGTCAGTAAATATCTGTGCTTTCCAAAAAAGTGTTATTGGAAACAAAAACTGTGCTTGTCCAATCTTGTTGCTTCTAAGCATAATTTATTAAAAGACTGTTGTTCTCTTTGCAGGGATCTTGTACACAGACAAACAGCCAGTGCCGTGGTGCAACACATGTCTCTTGGTGTTTATGGGTTTGGCTGTGAAGATTCTCTTAATCATTTGTTAAATTATGTGTGGCCTAACGTGTTTGAAACCTCTCCTCACGTCATTCAGGCAGTTATGGGGGCTCTGGAGGGCCTCAGAGTTGCTATTGGTCCCTGCAGAATGTTACAGTATTGTTTACAGGTATGTCCTTTTGTATGCTGGAATAGCAGAGACAACAATTATCAGGCAGGGCTTCCTTCCAGGAGACAAGATGTCAATTGAAGATGATTTCCAGCAAAGGAAAACAGTGTGGCTTTTTGTCTCTTTAAAGAAAGTAAACTTGGCATTCTGTACCAAGGAATTTGGGGATTGAAATACACAGTAAACAGAGATTTTTGTATAGTGAGATAGCTGATTACATTGAGAAACTTGCCTAGAAGTAACAGGTAATTTAAAATATGAATTGGCTAAAATAACCTGGCACTTTGACTTGTAAAATGGAAGCATCTCACAAATTTGAGGATGTTTACTAATGACTAGGCAATAAGCTAACTGTGCAAGGGATTATGAGAACAAATAACAGGTGAGATTAATAGACATTAAGGATAGGCTTAACATTAAATCAACATGATTTGTGTCCAGTTCTGGGCTCCCTGGCTCGAGGGACAGGAACTTCTGGAGGGAGTCCAGTGCAGGGCCACCAAGATGTTGAAGGAACTGGAACATCTTCCTTATGAGGAAAGACTGCAGGAAGTGGAGCTGTTTAGTCTAGAGAAGAGGAGACTGAGGGGAGTGGATCTCATTAATATTTACAAATATGTAAATGGTGGATGTCAGGAGGTTGAGACATCTCTTTTTTCTATTGTATCTAGTGACAGGACAAGGAGTAATAGAAAGAAGCTGGAACACGAAAGTTCCATTTAAATATAAGGAAAAGCTATTTCGCTGTGAGGGTCACCAGGCTGCCCAGAGGAGTTGTGGAGTCTCCTTCCCTGGAGGTCTTCAAGACGTGCCTGGACATGTTCCTATGCAGCCTGATCTAGGTTGACCACTTTCTGCAGGGGAGTTTGACTAGATGATCTCTAGAGGTCCCTTCCAACCCTACCGTTCTATAATTCTATAGAATTCTTGTCATTAGCCAAGAAAAACAGTAAGACACTTAAAGCTGTGTAAGAGTGAAGCACTAGGGAACGGTGCTTTGATCAGAATTTATACCATTACACTGGTCAGTGCAGTTTTGGTAAATGTGCATGTGGTGGTAAAATCTAAAGGTTCCTTTTCTGTGCCAGTGCACAAAGCAGTTCTCAATGTGTTTGCTTCAGAATCTAAACTTGTATGTGGGAAGGAGGCATAAATGTACTGTAGATCAATGTGATAGCATTTTATTAATTATTTGCAGATATGGAATTTTGCTTTTTTCTTAAATGTGTGGGAGGACCTCAGCATAAAAATAGTCGTTGGTAAAAAGGTGAAAGAAGGTTCTTGCACCATGTATTATTTTTAGCAAATACTTTTGTATATTCTTATTATACAGAACGTTTTTCTAGAGCTTTCCTATTCTGCTGGGTTTTTTGAGGTTTAATAATAGTTTACCTTGTGTATTCCTGTCTGGCACACCTTGCACAAATCACAGTTAGCAGAGCTAGAGATACTTGATTCCAATCAAACATGTAGCAGGTTTTATTTTTTATTTTAAAAGAATACAAAACTAGAAATACTTTCAGTGGAGTTTCTCCCTGCAGAAAAGAAAGATACAAAATGATGACTGTTACATGTTGCTAATTTGGATAGTCACTAAAACTGGGAATGACACATTTGGTGTACCATCGTTGTTATAAGTGATGTTAGAAACTGTAATTGCTTTTTTAAAATATTTGTTGTGTAGATCTTGATTAAATTAAAAACCAGACACTTAGACCTTGAGCTTTTAATAAATTTTGTTCCATTCTGTTTTCTAGGGCTTGTTTCACCCTGCCAGAAAAGTCAGAGATGTTTATTGGAAGATCTATAATTCCATCTACATCGGATCACAGGATGCTCTGATAGCACATTATCCAAGAATCTATAATGACGACAAGAACACCTATATTCGTTATGAACTTGATTACATCTTATAATCTTCTTGTTCAGTTGTTTGTGTTTAATGCACATCTGTTCTTCAGTACAATGCTTCAGATTTGATGATCTAAAATTTTAAAATATTGCTGATCAGTATAGAGCTGGTCAGAGGCAGAGCTAGGAATCCAGTAGCATGATTTTTTAAATATGTCCTTGTTTTTTTGATGTTAAACAGTTAAAGGCAGTAGTGACCAAGAATACAGTGATTATAATTTACTGGAGGGATTTCCTTTTGGATTCATCTTTATGAAGATTTAGATTTCATTCCTTGTGTTTAATGGGGAAGTTTATTTGAGAAATAAACATTTGTGTATAAAAACTAATTTGTGTGTGTTTTTTGGACAGGGGAGCTTGTAAAACCTGTCACTTTGGATTAAGTATTTGTTTGTGTAGTAGGTGGCATAAAACATTTTAACCCTTTTTGTCATCCCCTAGTTTTTGAATAAATAAGAAAAACCTACAAACTGTAGCTAGTGTGTGTATCTTTGTCATGCAATAATGTAGGTGTAGTCTGGCTGATGGTTGTAGTAGTGGCAATTTATTTGCATGGAAAAGGTGTTAAATTGCTGTTTGCTGTTAAATTGCTTCATCCCTGTCCTGACTGTGAGGATGGATTAGCTTGTTAAATATCAGAGGATAAGCAGTCTCTTGTAAGTGGTGCGTGTCAAATCAGTTGCACAAATTACGCCTGTTGGTAACATTCAGCATGTCGTTTGGCTGTACAAAAAAGCCAAACAATATTTACAGGCTGTGCTGTAATTCCTGTAAAGAGCTATGAATGTAATGTCCCCAGCACCTGAGGTGAGGAAATTTCAAGGAATTGTGTTTGACATAAGAAATGCTTCAACTTAAGCGTTTTCTTTCCTCATTTACTTTGTTACCTTCTGTGTGTGTACTGAGAAGGAAAAAGATCTTTGATATCCGACAACAAACCACATAAACCACAAGGTTGAGTAATTCTGGTAGAATTATACATTATTGTGTGTTTATAAGATTAGCTGGCTATCAGATGTGACAGTGCTGAGAGTTCTTGATTCACATTGATTTAAGTTCCATCTTACCAAATTCGGTGCTGTGTTGTTAGCAGAATTCTCTCTGCTGTTGTATGTAAATATGAGATTCTTTAGCTGTTGGCATACGTAAGAAAATTCTACCCTACATACAAGTCCTAAGATTTTGTTTAGAGGCTTGGGGTGGTGTGACAATAACATGGGGCTTGTTTTTGAGGGTACTAACTTGTGAGGAAATTTTTAAAGTGACTTTTTTCAGCAGTTTGCTTGGTGAAGACAGATGGAACTTCCTGAAGTCCTTATTGTTGAATTGTTTTCTTGGAAAGTAACGAGTGTGTTCTAGTCCGTGTCTAGGGCTTTCTCACTTAATAATACCATTTGTATTACAGATGGCCTGCCATCATTTCTTCAGTAGTTCTGCAAGATAGAGCCTAGCAAGTGCCAGTAGAGAGGATGGAGGACTGAAAAAAAACACTGAGTTTTGAGAGACTAGCTAAAAGAGAGCTCTGGAACAGGTAGGAATGGATGGTAGCTCAAGACTTCTAAATGCATCTTAGCAAAAGTCAAATTGAAAAAAATTTCTAGTAAGATGGAGTTTGTTCACATTTTTTTAATCTCTCAAGCTCATCACTTTAATTCTCAAAAGCCTTTTCATAAATGTTTTCGAGGAAGAGACTGACCGGTTTTCTTCCTTTCTGAGAAGGAGGGAAAAGGATCTGATTGAAACAATTGCACGTAAAGCTGTGGTGTTCCATCTTTGGGGTTTTTGCTATACTGAGCATCTGCTATGAGAACGGGTTTGAAAGAGCAGTATCAAAGCACTTTTTTTTATCCAGTGTCCTCAGTAGGCTTTTTTTTTTTTTTCCCTTCCTGAGACTTTTGTGGATCTGTGGAACTCTTTACCTAAAAACACTATCTCTGGGTCATACACTATTTGATGAGACTTTCCAGGAGCTTCTTACAGCAGATCTTAAAGAAATTTACCTATGTTATTTAGCAACCATACCAGGTTTTACTTGGCGTGGGCAGATTAAGGGGACAATGTCTAAGACGACTGACTTCTGTTTTTGTTCTGCCCAAAGGCGAAAGGATTTGGGGAAGGAAGTAACTGTCTAAATAAACTGGTATGACATCTGACCATCTGTAGACAGACATGGTTCTTTTCCAGTACAAATTAAAATCACTAATGAATGGGAAAGTGATAGTATGAGGTTGTGGCTGCTGCTTACCTGAAGATTTCTGATTCTGCACAACAAATCGCAAAGTTATTACATGAATGGAAAGATTGTGTTACTGCTATTTAAATTCCATCAGTGAGTAAGTAATTGTGCCATTAATAGAAAAATAGACTAAGCGAAGTGAAGGAAAGGTGTTTTTAAAATGGGAGACATGCCAGAGCTTAGCAACTGGGAAGTTTTTCCTTGCTATAGAATTACAATGTAGTGTTTGGTGAATGATGGTATAGGTATAAATGCTGAGTCTCCAGAGTCTCAACTTCTGTAGTTAGGTTTATTTGTGAAGGGAACAAAGTGGGCCTACAGGGGAGAAAAAAAAAGTCTGTGGCTTTTGTATATATTTTTAAAACCTGTTAGTGATGCAATTTGAAAGGGGCAGTGAGTTCAGAGTGCCTAAGCCGAACTGCAGGAAGCAATAACTGCACTGCACTTTTCTTAGTTGAGAATATTAGATTTTTACAATATAATGTAGTTCTTGACTGTAACTGATTTGTGTGTGTGTGTGTGATTTTAGTGAAAAGAGGATGCGACAGTTCTATATACATACATTTCCTTAGAGTGTAAGCTTCATCAAAGCATGCCTCTTCACAGCTGAAGCTGATTGGGCTGGAATGATCATCCAAGACTACCAGTTATTATTACTGTATGCTAATCTTAATAGATTGGGAGAAGTTTTTTTTTGTGTAATTTGTCTGAGCTACTTTATGAGTAGCAGAAGATAATGATCTAATGCTTCCTTCATTTTATATTCACTTGCACTTGGATTCTCTTGATTCTACAGCTATCTCTTCTGATACAATTTCACACACATACACCCCCTTCACTCCTACTGTTCTGATTCAGTAGGACCCACTTCCCTTACACCTCATTTTTGCATGGCATCTATCTAATTTGCCTCTCATCTGTGCACTGAAACATGTACATGCCCTCCTGTGCCTGTGCCAAGACATGCAGGGTTGAAAAGCTCTGGTGGCAGTGGGAGCATTGAAGAGAGTTTCTGCTTTGTTGTACTTGCAACTGCTGTAGCTCCTGCATGCATGAATGTCACTGCTGGGAAATTCTCACTCTACTTCCACTATTCAGACTGGAACATGCCAGGTACAGGGGGAGAAGAATTGAAGAATATAACAGCCAAACACTAAATTGTGCAGAATACTAAGGAGTACAGTGTGCACAGATAGCTATACTAGGAAGGTTGATATCGGTTGTCCTTGCTCAGCTTGAGCTACCTGGGCAGCTCCTTTCCCAAATTAAGTGGAGATGGAGCCTTTGCAGTAGTTTGCTATGTTCAGGTTTAAATCCTATAGTAGTCATAGTGGAGGCAGATGGAACTTGTCAGGGTGTTCCTGTCAAGACCAAGACAAGGAAACAGGATGTCAGAAGGTTACTGAAATGCTAGATTTTTCTGATGCTGTTTTGTGTGTACTTCCAGAGGGAAAATTGGAAAGCCTATTCCAAAGCACAGCAGAACTTCAAGCCTGAGTTACTGTTTGAGGCAGAGTTGAGGAGTTTAAGTTGTTGTTAAATAAAGAAGGTTTGCAAATAACTCTGAAAAGCATTGCCAATTGTCATTACAGATACAAAGTAAATTTTAATTTACCTTTTTTCAGAGACCCTGAGACTGTTTAAAGAGTGTCAGTTTTTTCCGCGAGAAGTTTTGTGCCCAGCATAAGGTTTTGTGATTTTTTTGGACATGGTTTCAAATAATTATGTAGCAAAGTATGAACATGATGGCTTTGAAGTAAAATTGCACACAACAGTTAATAAAAATGAGCAAAATAGGCTTCCAGTGTTTTGCTGTTGTCAATGAAGGAATTCTGCTCTCTGAGAAATGGTTCATTATGAAGTAACTTCTAACATGTCAAAAAAGGTTGGAGCTTGGTGTGGTTGTAATAAACAGAATGGTCTTGAGAGTAAATGCTAGGAAATCTTAAGAATGTTTATTACCACTGAGACACTAGCATTCTGGACAAACCAAACCAAAGTGTTTTTCCTTACCAATTTTACATCCACGTGACTCCCAGAGATTTCATGGTGCAAGGTTGGGGGGTTTTTGTTACTTTTTCACAAGTTTGTCTCTTAAGGGCATGTTCCTGAACCTTTTGGTGCAATGACTGTTGTGAAATCAAGTTTCAGACAGCATTGCATCACACTAATTATTCTACACTTCTTTTCTCCAAGCTAAGCAACATATTTTCCCTCTATTTAAGCTGCTGAAATGAATACCCTCATTACTAATAGACTGGGGTGGGATTGGAAACAGCTTTCAAATTTGTGGCTCTTCACTGTGAGAAGTGTTGATGTGAGTAAAGTGATTGCCTGTTATTTAATTTACATCTGCGAACCAACTGCAGAATCTGACTCTTTGCCAGTTGATTAAAAAGGGAAGAGGTAAATGTGACTCTGTGATCCAAAGTATAAATCTGTACGTGAACGTGGTGCTGCGTGTGGGAGAGCCTTGAGTCCCACCAGTAGTAGCTGAAGTTGATTTCTGTTGCCCTACTCTCCAGTGCTGGCTTTCCCTCTGGCCCACATGGTTTAAACTGCAATGTTCCTCATGCTTCCCTCCTAGCTGTACTACGTCACACCATTGTGGGGCTTGTTAAGGCCTCCCAGAAGACTGGTTAAGAGATCCAGTGCACCCCCGGGTGAGTGCATCTTCTTTAGTCTGTTACACGCAGTCACTCCTAACACAAGTCCCAGACAAATGCTCTGGAAGTTATTAATAAGTTGTTTTATTTGCAGGCAAAACAGCAACAAATGTTTTATAGATTCTGAGTAAATGAGGGAGTAAATGAATGGACTTGATTTGTTTATCCCAAGGTTGTGTCTGATTGGTCTCAAGTCAATTACTGTGTGCCCTCTGAATAGAAACTGCAATTAGTTTCAGGTTTTCTGAAAACCTGCTTTCTTGATGAAGAGGGATTTGTTTGTTTGCTTGTTTTTAAGGTCTTCTCCAGGTTCTAAATCCACTTGTTTATTCACTTAGAATCTTTTCCTTTCACAAGCTGGTGACATTTTGGTCACCATAATATCTAAGTGTTGCTTTCTATTGATAGGTAAATACTCCTTTGGTTTTTTAGCAGTAATTTTCTGCACTGAGCTGGCTAATAAACCTATTCAATGAGCTGTACAAATCTTTCCCCCCCCCCCCATTTTCTCTGATAGCTTGTGTTTCTCACAGAAGAACGGTCCTCATTTTTCGCTGGTCCTCATACTCTGAACCAGTTCTTTGCTTTAAAACCATACATGATACAAGGCTTTAGCTTGCAGTTGTTTATTGCTGGCTTTTGATTGAGACCAGATGTGATAGCTGTTAACCACTGTAGGGTGATAAGGATCTGAGGAGACCTATTTCAAGCCTCTTCTTAGGTAACTTTAGAAATAGCGACCTTCAATCCCTGCCTGTCATCCAAAACAGTAGAACAGAACTGTGTTTAAATACAGGGAATTTTTTGCTGTGAGAGCCATACATTTTTGTCAAAGACCAAATCTCCAAGGATCTGCAGATCTCGAGCCAGCTGATAAAAGGAATGGAACTGGCCATTTATTGTTTCAGCTAAATAGAAGAGGATATTGTATATTAGCTTTTTCACATTCCAAGGCACTAGCAACAGAATGAAGGTTAAACATGTCTGATATTCACAATTAAAGAATGGAGCCTTTGTTTTTAGCACAGTATGCAGCTGAGACAGAAGGGATATGCCAGGAAATGAAAACCAGGTGGCTTGGGTTTGGATTTTTAAGACCAAAGAAATTACCTTCAAAAAAGGGTATTACCTCTATTAGTAGAAGTTAAATGTATAAATGTATTAAATGTATAAATGTGTTAAATCAGTTATTCTCTACATTGGTTTGCAGATGTTTCTGAATATCTGTCTTGTATTTCCACAGAACAAATGCAGGCTGATGAATAAATTTGTCTTAAAACCTTTGCTGAGATACAGCTAGAGATTTTTGGTAACACTAAGTTAATTTTGACAAGGTTGGAAGGTACGTAATATCCAGTGAGGGCATGCAGAAATTTTTGTCTTACTACAATATATTATGAGACATTTATCTGCAAACAAGTATTATTGTTAATATTGCAGTTGGTACTACTATGAGTTTGCTATTATTGTGTCAGTATCATAAAAAACCCCTAACACAGCAAAACACTCTTGACATTTAAAAAAATATAAACAAAATCAGAGACATAAATGTTTCTTGTAATTTTTACCCCCAGAGGAATGAAAATATATCTGATTGTAATACTTCCATTACCGTTGCTTGCAAGTCATCTCTGTGAACACGTCCTTTTAAGATTTACTTTCCCCTATTTCAGGAATGTGTGCTTTTTCCATTGATAAACAAAAGTTGTAACCCTTGACCCCACTCAGTTCCTCTCAACACCCCATAGGGGAGCAATTGTGTTTATTTCAAAGTCTGTTATTAGTCTGTTCAATTTTTATACAGTTTCATTCACACGGTTTTCCTCTTTAACCACATCATTTTCTTATGTCACATCCATTTTCTATGGCTTAAAGCCAAAACAAAACTCCAGGTGTCTTAATCAAGGTAGTAGTCCTGGATGTTGCTTGAAGTGCTTTGTTTCTTAGTATTTCTCTTTTTCCTGTCAGCTAAACTGAGTTGCTGCACTGAACTCGGGCCATCTGTCCTCATGCTGGCAAAAAAAGAGTGCAGCCTGCTGTCAGCTGTCTTAAGCCACTAGCAAATCAGCAGTGTAATGTAGAGGACTTAGTAAGGAGTCTCATTGAGAATTGCAGACCGTCATGATTAAAACCAGCCTGTCCTACTTGGCATGCTGGTTCAAGATACTGCTGTTTAGTGAGGTACGTTCTACTAATATAGGCGTAGCTTTTCCTGCCTCTCTGACTTCGTCTTCTTCTTCCCCAATTCCACCTAAGTGGATCTGAATTCATAACATACAGTTTGGAAAATTACTTTCCTGCTTAGTCAACATAGAATGTGTGGAGTTGCTGAAATACTGTACTGAAACACGTTTCCTGTGCTACAGGAACCACAAAACGTGCCAGAAGTGCTGCATGATAGGGGTGTGATTTGTAGCATGTTGTTTAAGTACTGGTTACTTCTGCCATGGCCGGACAGCAGAGTTAATCATGGATCATGGAATAGTAGGGGTTGGAAGGGACCTCATCATCATCCAGTCCACACTCCCTGCAGAAGCAGGTTCACCTAGATCATTAGTACTAGTATACAAGCATAAAATTGTTTTTAATATGAAGAATTTAAAAACTTCTATCCTGATACATTCACAGAGTTTCTCCAAAGATGTAGGTCTGACATTTCTGAACTCATTCTCGCTTTTCTGACCACCGGCTGCTTCATGGTGCTTTTTTCTACTCGCAAGGTGTTTTTTCCTTCTCGGTGTGCTCTGGGATTTGGGGAATTAGAGAAGAGTAAGGCAGCTTGTACCAGAAGCTTAGAAGCTCATTTCTGACCTGCTTTATTCTTGTAGCTGTATCTGTGGTTATATCTGAAAATGTTCATGGTGACATTATCTGGAGCATAGCCATTCTGATCTTGCAAGAGGATCAGGGAGGAGGACATCTGCACTCTTGTAGAACCTTACAAATGTCCTTGAGCCATCATGCAAGTCTGTATGGGTTGAATCCATAGATTTTTTTATCTTGGGACCAGACACACGTGCTCAGCGTTATTTATTCCATGCATTGCTAAGTCAAAGTGTTGTACACATGTTTAGGAATACACGGTGACAAAAGAACTTTGTTTTCTGCATACATAAAGAGTACTTCACATCATTCTAAAAAAAACCCTTATAGCAGATATGCACATTGTACAAGCTCTAAAAGACTTCTGCAGGGAAAGAAAAATCCATTTAAAGGGTATCTGAGCAGACTACAACAGAGTTACTCGATCTTGGAGTCATGATTTTCCTCTCAGATACCTTGTTCCAACTTGCATAAATAGAGGGCAGGCTCCTCGTTTCTTAGAGGGAAAGTAGAGTTTTAGTTGGAAATGCTTCATATTTTAGTCTGTTGGATCTTTTTCGTATGTTTACTGAAGACTCGGCAGTTCTTACCCACAGTGGCTGAGTTTTGGTAAAGAACATGCAAGATGAACTGATGCTGATGTTTTTAAGTCAGAGCAAGATCATGTGCTGTCCAAAAATCCAATACAAATAAATCTTACCAACCATGAATCCTATTTGTGGCACTTTCTGCATGGGCTTCAGCAGTGTCAGTACGTGCTGTGGGTTTTCCTTGGATGTGTTGTGCAGGCTGTCAGGCAGGTTATTCTAATTTTACCAACATTGTTGCAGTGAAGGATGGATTCCTGTCTCACCCCCGTTTCTCTCCAGTTGCTATAGGGCTTTGAGACACTCCTCATCTAAAGAATTTCTTTTCCTGTCACAGGAACCCAATAAGACCCTGTCAAAACATTCAGTTGTTTATTCTGATGAAGGTATGTAATTATTAAAACCAGAACAACCTCGTGGAGAAATGGAATCAAAATCTTAGAAAAGTCTCCTTCCACTACTGTGTTTGCAAATTAAAAGGGGTTGGGGCAGAGAATACTTTGTTTTCTTTTTCTTTGGAAACATCCTTATTTGGCATCTGTAAAGCATTTGCATTCCCTAGTTCTGGATCGAAGTCCTTTCATGGTTCATGTTACTTATTCCCTTCTTTAACTGAAGTACAGAAAGAAAAATGGATATTTTTTTTTTCCTCCCTCAGGCTTACAGTATAAACCATTGTACAATGCCAAATCCCAGTTTTTAGCAAGGAAGTAGTGAGACTGAGGAATAAAACATCTCCGTGTATAATCTGAAGAACCACCACTCACTTAACAGTGAGTGCTGTCAGTAAATGCAAGTCTCTGTAGCAGTTGGGAAGCATATAAGGTAAAACTCAGTAAAGCCAAACTAAGGTAACTGTGCTGCAGGATTTACTTCGCTCCTCATGTTCCAAAGGTTTGTGCTCACCAGCTGGAGGAACTTTGTCCTCTTCAGCCTGGGTAGCAGCTAGTACAATTGGTCAGGTACTGGCATGGAAACTGCAGTTCGACCAGGCACTAGAAATGTCAGAAGAAAGCCACTGGTTTTCTTTTATTGCTCAAGTGGCAGGCTTGGTGGAGTTATTTTCTGATAGAATAAGAAACTCCTGTGAATCAGCTGTGACACATGACCTTGTTTTAAATTTGCAGGAGATTGTAGATAGTTTTGTTTCTGCATACAGAACAAACTGTTTTCAAGTCTGCCCCTCCCGTTGATTCTGTGCCCCAAAGAGATTGGTGTTTCTGCTGTTTTCCCAAGGTATGCTGGCTATTCCTCTGGTTTTCTGCCTTTTGTAGGCACATGGAGCTAAGCCCTATCACCCCCTTCAGTCTGCAGTTAAGCTTCTAGGCTGTGGCCCATGACTGTGAATATATACTCTCTACTGTTTCCAAGTATTGCTACAGCAAAAGGGCATATAATGGCCGTTTCTGATTTGTCTTCCAGGAAGAATTTGGACATACATCAGTTTTAGCATGGTCTGTGATGATGCAACTAGCTTGAGGTAAGCTGGTACCATAATATAGGTACCTTTTGTTCTAGAAACAAATAATAAATTGTCATGTATATTTTAGGGTATTCAGATATTTTGAGTGGTTTATTTCACAGACATTTTAATCACTTCATGTCTCCACACTCCTTCAAATTAAATGCAGCTTCAGAGCCTAGAGGGTGGTGATCATTAGCACAGAATTGAGTGGGAGGCCTTTGGCCAGTGGATTTCCTCAGGGATTGGTTCTGAGGCCAGTCTTGTTCAAGATCTTAATCAACAACCTGGATAAGGGGACAGAGTGTACCCTCAGCAGGTTTGCTGATGACACCAAACTGGGAGGACTGGCTGATTCCCCAGAGGCTGTGCTGCCATTCAGCAGGATCCTGACCAGCTTGAGAGTTGAGCAGAGAGGAACCTCATGAGGTTCAACAAGGACAAGTGCAGAGTCCTGCACCTGGGGAGGAACAACCCCATGCACTAGTACAGGCTGGGGAGTGACCTGCTGGAGAGCAGCTTTGCAGAAAGAGACCTGGGAGTCCTGATCTAAAGCTAAACATGAGAGTCCTGATAAGCTAAACATGAGCCGGCAATGTGCCCTCGTGGCCAAGAAGGCCAATGGCATCCTGGGATGCATCTAGAGTGTGGCCAGCAGGTCAAGGGAGATTCTACTCCCCCTCTACTCTGCCCTGGTGAGGCCTCATCTGGAGTCCTGTGTCCAGTTCTGGCCTTCTCAGCTCAAGAGGGACAGAGAACTTCTGGAGAGAGTCCAGCGCAGGGCCACCAAGATGATCAGGGGACTGGAGCATCTTTCATACAAGGAAAGGCTGCAGGAACTGGGGCTGTTTAGTCTGGAGAAGAGGAGACTGAGGGGGGTCATATTAACATTTACAAATATCTAAAGGGTGGATGTCAGGAGGTTTGGGCATCCTTTTTTTCTATTGTAGCTAGCAACAGGACAAGGGGTGATGGGATGAAGCTAGAACACAAAAAGTTCCACTTAAATATAAGAAAAAAGTATTTCACTGTGAGGGTGAGGGAGCCCTGGCACAGGCTGCCCAGAGGGGTTGTGGAGTCTCCTTCCTTGGAGGTCTTCCAGACCTGCCTGGACACGTTCCTATGTGACCTGGTACAGGTGAACCTGCTTGAGCAGGGAGGTTGCACTACATGATCTCTAAAGGTCTCTTCTAACCCCTACCATTCTATGATTTTTTTCATATGACTTGAAAAATGAAATCTCTTGCTGGCTTTTGGGCACTGCTAGCAGAACAGTACTAAATCTTAACTGGAACTCAGAACTGGTATTAGATCCTGTCAGAGGCTCAGGCATAGGCCTTTTCTTCCTCTTTGCACACCAAGAATAGATTGATAGGGATTCCTACATGATTTAGCTTGTGCAATGCTTCTCGGTTCCAAGACTGCAACCTTGACAACTGACCTGGTTGATTCTTTTCAAAATTAGTCTGTTTCGGCCAAAAGATTTCAACATTGCTGGCATGCATCCATCAGTGTCCCATCATTGTATCTAGTACCAGACAGAAGTGAAGATTATGCAGGCAGTGAGAAGTGAAAAGATGATGCAACAGAGACTAAAACTTGGTATTTTGTATTAGTATGACAGTTCAATGAGTTTGGTCTTGAGGATAAAAGAAAGAAAGAGACTTCAAAGCTAGAGATTGTGAATAACCTGATTGCTGTATGTTATTTGGAAAAAAGTGTATAAAGAGAGTTTGGTGGTGTGTCCACTTAAACTATCAATGGTATCCTTCTCATTAGGTAACACAACTTGTGCAGTTACCTGGTGTTGCACTTGGAGGAGCATAGAGGATGTTTCAATGTAATGGGAATCTTACTCCCTGCTGAGTCGTTTAAAGGTCAGGCAAACTTCAAAATATAAATCAGTAGAAAATGAGGATTTAGATTAAAAAAGAATATTTCAAAGCTGGTGAATCACCACAGACTATGAGTACTGGAAGATACTGCTTTAAAAGTCCAAAGACCCTTGTTCTGAGTTGGGGGGGGTGGAGTGGGTAGGACTGGAATACTTTAAATTCATGGAGACTTAGGCTATGCACAAAGAGTCCTAAATATACTTTTCCTATGTCTTCTATTTTCTCTCTGTGTTTCCCCTAGAAGATTAATGACACAGGAGATTTAAGATATTGTATACACCCATAAATGGAATAGGGCAGAGAACAGAAGATTTAAATACTGAACTTTTCCTCTTCTTGACTCGGTTTTGCTCATCTTCCCCCCTGCCCCCCCCCCTTTTTTTCTGTGTTGGATTTGGTTTTTTTGAGTTGGGTTTTTTTGTTTGTTGTGTTGCTGTTGTTTTTTTTCTGTTGGAAAACTTAAAGCAGAATCATATAGCTTGGTATTTTCCAAGAAAGGAGGACAGGCAGTACAAGTAAAAACCCCAAACAAACAGCAAAATAACTCTGATCATCTCTCTGGCCCCTCTTTATGCAAAACAAGGCACCAAAAAGCAGAAGCTTTTTCTTCCCCCTTGTCCTGTCGTCACTGCTTCATATGAAACCTTGTCCAAAGCCCGTGGAAATCAATGTGTCTTTCTATTCACTTATCTGGTTTCTTGATCGAGCACTGGGCTATGTGACAAATTGCTGAAAGTTTTGTTGCCGTGTGATGTCAGGGATAGTAAAGATAGATATGTATTTGCACAGGGCACCAACACACTGCTATATGAACTGAAGTGACCTTTCTAGTGCATTTCTAGACTGGTATAACCAGAAAGGAGATCACCCAGCTTAGCCTGTCTAGCTGTTATCTGCCTTAATTCCTCCCCTGCTTTCAACGCCTAACATTAGTTACATCAACATCTACAACAGAGGTGCTAGCTAAGACTAACTTTAAGGACACCTTAACATGTAGGGGAATGTTTATTCCTTTTTTTGGTTAACACAGCAGAAGGCTGCAATAGTTATGATTTCAGCTTTAAATTTGCAGTTTCTAATTGTATCAGATGTCTAAGCCTCTCTTCACATTATCTACATGGCAGCTGAACTATAATAATAAACATTTTTGAAGTGAAAGGAGGTCTGTTTCTGGATAAGAGGAAGTGCTGCTAAGGTCTCCTCCCCTCTCTTCCCTTATCAGTGGATTGGATAATTTTCTTTGATTCTCCCACCTTGCTACCATGTAAATATTAAATAAGTAGATTTAGAGGGGAAAGTAGCTTTAATGAGAGAAAAATAATCTCTCTTGGGAAAAAAATAATAAATTTGGCCTAGTAAATAAATCATAGTAAGACAAAAGGGAGAAGACTTTGAGAGAGCAGTGACAGGCAGCTTTAGACATCTCCTGAGGTGACCACCCCCTAGTTACCCTGTATGCTGTAGCAGTGCAGCAGGAGGAGATGATGACAGCAATGATTAGTTACCTCTCTGGTGTTTTGCTTGCTCAGTCTCCTGCTGTGGCCTGTTTGCCCTTCTATTTCAAATTCACACCGTGGTCTATGTTCTTGTGTGTCTCCACCACTGCAGTCTCATAATTATGCTTATAGATCGTTCTAATCTGACTCTCACTGAGCCTTTAAGGGGGAAGAAAGCACAGCAGGATGTTTACATGCTGCAGATGGAGGACAGGCAACAGGTAGAGGCCAGAGGCATGCTGGATATCTGAAGCTATCAGAAAAGGTTTGCAATAACAAATGTGTCTTCTGCCATCAGTCCTCTGCTTCCTCCACATTCAACAGTGGCAAATAAACTCTGCTAAGGAATATGCTGACTCTACTTTAGCTTTCTTCACGAGGCAGGAGCCAAGCATGCATCTAAGAACAATTGCACCCTCCATCTGCGAGTGAGCATCCTGCTTAACTACAGTAGCAGACCTGACTTCGGAGAGCAAAACAGAGCCGAGCCCTTCCCCTGCCTCTGCAGCTCGGCTGTGTAGGCAGAGGAGGAGGGCGGGCGGTGGTGCAGACTTTTGGCTGCCTTAAAGTGACCACATCCTGTTAGGCTGCAGAACAAAAGACTAATGCAGAGATCTGTCTGCTCGAGATGTCGGAGTGCGTGCTGGGTTCCAGCAGATAATTTGCAGACACGTTTCTATTGCTGCAGGAGGAACGGTGGTGCAGAAAGAACTCCTGACCTTGTTCCTGCGCTCAGATTGTTCACCTGCTTCTCACTCGTATCCCAGTTCTCTGCAGCATTACATCTCTGCAGCAAATGAGTTAACTTCAGTGAGGCTGCTTTGTTTTCTTTTCCTCTTTCTTTTCCTCTGGTGCAGCTCTCAGATACTGCTTTCCTGATGCTGCAGTGACTGAATCTGTGATGGCAATCATGCTCAGAGTAGCAAGTGATGGCCTTTACCTTAAGTCCTTTCCCAGGTACATCAGGGTGCCACACCTCACAAAGTGGAGATCTTCCCTGTACAAGCAAGAAGCCAGGCACCACGAGACTAGGTTGCTCACCCAGGACCAGGCAGGAACACTGTGGCACTAAAGAAAACTGATGCTGAGTCAAGCCCCGAGTCAGGGCCCAGACTAAAGCTTGCAATTTTACATCACATGAAAGTGGCATGTGAGATCTTCACAAAGGGTAAATTGTTTATGATGATGCTTCAATTATGTTGAAGTCACATGCTTAAATCTAAGTGGATCGAGGAGTTTTGCTGAGCCCAAGTGGGTATGAGAATGCTAAGTGCTTTCCTGACACAAAATCTGAATGAGGAAGTGGCTTGTGCATGTACGTAATAGCAAATGGTGTTCACAGTTTCAGATGGAACTGCAACAACTTTGGTTTTGTTGGGGACAAAAAAAAACCCAAAAACAAAAGAGGGAAAAAAGGCCATGGTGTGTTATAATGGTCCAGTATCTTACACAACTGTACTGTGGCCAGATGGTGAAGAAATCTTAATGTGGGCAACTGCAAAATGTTGGGGGCAGTTCTGTTCTCCTTGCTGTTGGATAGAAATTGCTTCAGTGCTGAAGTTCAAGGCTTCATATTCCTTTTTTTGTTCTTTAAAATATGTAATGGGGCTATGTGTGTTTATATTTCATAGTACAGTTCAACCAGAGGCACAGAATTCTTTTAGGATGGGCACAGGCCAGTAAGGAACAGTAAGGTCCGTACCAGCTGTCCTTAGAGAGTTTCTTTCTACTTCCCTGTCAGAGGACTTTCTCCTTTCTACATACAGCTTTAATCTGAGACGACAATACCTGTCAAGCTCAAGCGTATTCTCGGTAAGGCTGTTGCACACCTGTTTTGATTGCACTTGTTAATGACTCAGTGTGGAAAGTCAAAGTAATGCTATAGGTTTGAAAGTTGCAGGTATGACCATTACTTGATAGTGGATACTAATGTCTTTGTGCCTCTTCTTCCCCAAAAAGATAGCTGAGCATACTGCATTGACATGAAGGTGTGCTATGAAATTACTCTTATGTACCAGCCAGGGCTAAGAAGCTGTTGAGTAAAACAGCTCAGTTGATTTGTCGTGGCAAGTCAGAAGCCTGTAATGTAGATGTTTGTGCCTGGACGAGTTCCTGTATGACCTACCCTAGGTGGCCCTGCTCTGGCAGGGGGTTTGGACTAGATGATCTTTTGAGGTCTCTTCCAACCCTTAAGATTCTGTGATTCTGTGACATTGTACTTTCAGATACATCTTGGATTCCTTAACTGTGGAATGATTGTAATGATTGTAGCACTGCGACTAATCTTGGCAGTCTGCACAGATGACACTTTCAAGGGATAGTATAGTTATAATGGTAAGGACCTCCGAAAACCAAGTGCTACCCATTAATACAGATGCAAACGTGTACTGTTGTCCTGCGTGCCCCAGGGAGACCTTCCCAAGGTGCGGCGTGGTAGGGGGTTGATCCTCCCAGACACTGTCCTATGGGGCCTTGGAAAGAGGAGCTGGCATGACACTGCTTGTTAGGAACAAAAAAAAACTTCAGAAAAAAAAAGTTCACACATGTATCTAGCCAAATTATTTACTCCTAAAGAACTGGGCTTCTACTGCATCAGCTGATTTCCATTCAGATGGCATCCTGTCAGCTTAACTCCCTGACAGGAGCTTGGTGGGGGTCTTCAAGAATATACAAAGGTTTGTTCCAGATTCATAGATTGGAAAGCGAGGGGAGCGCAGAGCAAATTTGAAAAATCATGTTCTTTATGTATCCACCAAGTTTAACTGCAGGGAAAATGCTATGACAACTACTACATCCTTGGAAATATGTCTTAACAAAAGAAAATAACAAAATAGCTGAAAGTTCCTTCCACTGTCCGTCATCCTTTTTTGTGCTCGCTCTCAGCTGGAAGCTAATTGCTGCTTACTTCTGACCTCTCTGGAGGGAGCATGTGTTTCAACAGAGCCTGGGAGCTGACTGTCAAAGCAGAATTTCTGGACTGAATCAGTGAGACTCGGAAAGGCTTCGTCGGCAGCACAGGGCTGCCAACTGCCCTTCTCAGCACGTGGCTTCACACAGAGCAAATCTGCTGATGCAGCATAATGCTTCAAGGCCTTCTGGCATGACGAGTTCCATAAGGGGTGAAGACAGTAAAGAGGAAAACCACCTGAGTTCACACATTCTTTACAGGTACTGGATTCTCTCTTGTTACTTCTTTTTTTGTTTGTTTAAAAGGTGGATTTGAATTAACACTTTTTCCATTAAGACCCATTTACAATAGAGTAAAAATCTGTTGTAATTTGTGATTTTTTTAACCCCCATTTATAATGATGCCTCAGAAACCCAGAACCAACATCTGTTTCCTCCTTGGGTTGGTTTTCTTCCATAGAAGACACTTTAAAAAACAACAACAACACCCAAACTACTTAGTCAGCCTGTTCTGTAGTCAAGGGTTGAACAGTCATAAATCCCTGTCATACCATATATGTTGCAAGGTTTAGGAGTTCATTACTGCAGAGTTGGATTTGTGGGGAAGTACCTGACGTCTTTGTGCAACACAGAGGAGAGGATGAGGGAATCTTCAGTTAAGTGTCCTTGGAAAAATGTAATTACCCTCATTATTTTCAGTGTTTGTAACTCCTGTTGCTGTGCATCGTGCCAGTGGTTTTAATCAAATAACATGCTTCAGGGATTCAGCTTGTCAGTGCCGAGTGGTAAGAATTTACCCCTTTATGCTTTTCTTCTTCCCCTCCCCCTTATGTGCTTGGCTGCGCGGTCTTGCTGTGGTGCTCAAGTCACACTGACAGCCAGATCTGAGGGTGAAACGCAAGTTTCTTCCAGCTCAGCTTAACTCAACAGGAGTATCACATCTGATGCTCATTTTTCTCTGCAGCACAGGGCAGGGACTGCGCAGGTTGTTTGCTTGTTTACTTGAGAAGCAGTTTCTCTGGGCTTGTCCTTGAGAAGTGTAACAATGCATTGAGTATGAAAAGACTTGGGAGTCAACGGATTCTTGCAAAGCAGCTGTTGTACCTGCGTAATCCAACAAACCCCAACCCACCCCCCCCCCCCAAAAAACTTGTGCCAGTTGTGCCTGTCGGGTAGGGTTTGAGAAACGGTTTCGTTGCATATGCGTAACACCTACGGAACCGAGGGAAAGCTAAACGCCTCGGCTCCCCGTTCACACGGTGGGAGCCAGGGTGGGCCCGCGTCTGCAGCGGCTCGGACGGGGTCCCACCAGCCTCCGTCCCGCCTACGGCTTGCAGCAGGTGCCCCCGTCCTTCGGGCCCGCCTGGGGGAGGAGGGGGGGGTGCGCGGGGCGGGGGCAGCCGCCGGGGCCGGCCCTCGCCGCGGCCTCCTCTGCCGCTGCCCCTCGGCCCCGGGGCGGCCCGGCCCGGCGCTGC
>WBNH01007451.1:82799-104627 GCA_013401255.1 Urocolius indicus
GCGCCGAGCCGAGCCAGCAGCAGCAGCAGCCGCGCCGAGCCGAGCCAGCAGCAGCAGCAGCAGCCGCAGCAGCAGCAGCAGCCGCGCCGGTCGCGGGGCGCGCTGGCCGCCCGTGGCAGGAGCTGCATGTGCGCGGGAGCAGCGGCAGAGGATGGCGGTGCTCAAGCTCGCCGACCAGGTGGGCGCCGCGGGGTGGGCGCGAGCGAGAGGGGCCCGGCCCGGCGTTGTGGGGGGCGGCCGCGCCGCCGAGGGACGCCCTTCGTACGAGCCCGGGGCTCCCCGCGCTCCGCCGCCCGCTCCGCCGGTGCGCGCTGTGCGGCCCGGGGCCGGGGCCGGGGCCGGGGCCGGGGGCGGGTACCCGCCGCAGGGCTCGCGGAGCTCCCGCTGTCGCCCGGCGCTCTGCTGCGAAATCCTGGCATCTCCCGCCGGCAGAGCAGGATGGAGGTGGACGCCGGCTCGTGCAGAAAGGCCTCTCCGCTCTGCTTCCTTGGGATTTCCCCCTCGTTTCGTTGCAGTGTTACGTGTATAAATTGTTATGTCGCTTTTTTACTTAGGAAGGGCCCCTTTGAATGAGCCGTCGGCGTTGTTTGCGGGCTAGTAGGAAAAAACCCCACACTATTAAACTCTTAGGTGGTGTTTAGCATGAGCAACGAGCATTTCAGCATTGGTATTTAGCAATGAGCAGACAGCTGTAATCAGTGTTAAAGTGTTTCTTATCACTGGTAGCTGAAGGCATTTAAAAACATTTAGTAAATTGATGTTATGGTTCCCACATCCTGGCTCATTCACATACTCTACCAACCGTTACGTAGTTTGTGTGCTTTAATCTTCTGTTTTTAATTTAACATGGTCTGCTTGTGATCTGCAGCAGGGGTGTCCCGCAAAGCCTCAGACCTTTCTCTTGGTTTCAGGACTGTGCAGCCGGCCCTTCTCCAAATACCCTGTACTTATAGGTCATAAGCTTCCCTTGCAGTTTGTTTATACTTTTCTAAGAAAATCTTCCCACGTGCACAAAGCTGCTATCTAGCATGTCAAAAAAATGTTTCGAAATAATAATAAAAAAAGGTACAAAGCTGCTTCTAAAGTAAAAGTAGCACTGTGTGACCCACCACCGTCTGTGATGCCTTTTTAATTTGTGACAGAAGGCAGTATTTGTGGGCAGTTTCCTGACATGTCACTTAACATCCTCGTCTTTTGGCGTGGTGCTTATGACTGGCAAAGAAAATGTTTCACACCGTGAGGCTTCAATAACCTGTGGTGCACAGACTTAATCTTATAAATAAGGAGACTCAGGTAGAATCTGTGTATTAAAAATCTGAGCAGCAAGCATCAATATTAAAAATACATATGTTGTAGAAGACCGAAATTGTATCATTTCAGTGCTTTTTACGTGTTTAGTGAAGCCCTTGAATTTACAGCCTTTAGTTTTAAACCTTTAATGGAATCTTGCAGCAAGGATTTTGCTTCAGCAGCAGCAGCAAAAACAGATTTAAGTCAAGTAGATCACGTCTTGATTAAGTCTGTATTGCTATAAAAAATGATAGACTGTCAGCTTTCTCCTGTTTCTTCTCTTTCAATAACCCTCAGAGCTGAGGGATGAGGCTCCCTAGAGCTGCCGTTACACCCCTGTGGCATGTCTGCTTTGAGGACAGTCAAAATATTGGTGAATGCTTATGGTGTTTCCTGGTCAGGCTGTGGCCTGAGACATAGTACAACAGACTGATAGTTTTTCAGTGTGTGTCTTCTGTCATTTAGAAAGGGAGATGTTGTACTCATTGTACTGGATCTCTTTTGATTTTCTTCAGTTTTTTTCACCAGATCTTTTTCTTTCACTTCTGAGAGAATGGACAATATATTCAGTGCTGATTGTAGTACTTCCTCTTAAATGCAGTGCCAAAGTTTACGTGTGCCTGTTTCTGTGTATTGTGAGTCGTTGCTGGTGGAGACTTTCCAGTGTGCAGCCTGAGCAGCTGTAACAAGGCACTGGGGCTGTGCAGCAGGCAGCAGCAGCTCTGTGGTCATCAGGCTAAGCTGTGCTTGTCATCCACAGTGTTTGAAGAGTGCTGTCCCCAAGCTGGCCCACCTCTAAAAGAGATGCAGTAGCAGCAGCCGCACATGTTTATAGATAGACCCAGGCGAAAGAGATGATGCTGGGAGTAAGAATGGCATGTCTGGGAAGATTTGCATTCCTGTGACAACATTTGCCAGTGCTCAAACTCGCTGTGCTACAGGAGTAGCCTCCTTCTGCATTTCTTCCTGCTCTTAAGGATCGAGGCAATTGTGGCAGTGATAACTTGCAACGGTGCAGGAAACTGTTTCCTTTTACTTAAAACACCAGAGGCCACAGCAGCTGGTGTGCTTGCATGCAGTGGTTGGGACCTGGGCTGCCGTGAGCATGGGCTGCTTTCTGAACCAGGCTTCACACTCAGTACACAGGTCTTACTTGCGCTGCTCAGGGGAGATTGACTCTGAAACTGAGAACTCCTCCTCTGCTTGTCACTGTGGTTTCTGTAGCACATGCTTTCCTCTGGATCCGTGACTTTCTTGACCAGTGAAGAGAGCTTCGTGTGGGAGAAGAGAACCCCCATGCTGAGGGCTTAAACACACGTTTCTCTAAGTAACTTAATTCTTCCTCATCTTTGTTCTTGGCTTCTTTTACCAACTGCATCGTAACAGCACATGCAGTGTTCAGATAAGAAATTAACCGCACTGTTTCTTATGTGGTTGTTGAAGACAGACATGGATTGCTGGATTGCTTTCTTAATATAGCTGAAAGTTGCTAAAGTATTGCTATGCTTGATCCTTCAAAGAGATTGTTGGTGATTTTGGCTGCGTTTACTTCTTAGGCAACAGAGCTTAGTTAAAGAGTTCAGCATTGGTGTAGGTTACTTGAATTTGCTAGTGGTGGTGCTCGCTAGCTCATCAGTCAGGCCACCAGAAACTCTTAAATTATTTAACCACAAGAAGTGCATTCTACCATTGTTTGTTTCTGCATAGCTTTCTTCCAGGCCTTCCTTTCTTCAGTAAGCACTGACTAGCCATTTTCAAATGACTAGATATTAAGCTGAAAATAACCCCAAATACTTAATGAAACTTAAATGTCTAGGACCATAATCTTTGTCTATAGTGGTGTGCCTGTACAGTTGTAACCATTCCGATGTTCTAAATGTTTCCGTTATCATATACAAATATTGCAAAACCTACTTAAATCTTAAAACTGTTACCAGTTCTTTTTTTCTTTACCGTCTCTTCAGTGAATGTTGGTTGCAGCAAGCAAGCAAATTGCTGAAAGGACTGGAAAAAATCATTTTCTGGATTTTAAGAATTATCGCTGTTTCTGTTCACTATCCGTCTTACTGGTCGTAGCTTTTCTATTTTGATAACTGTTGTGTGAAGGTGCAGTTTTACGTGATAAAAGCCTTTGCAGAAGGAGCAGAAAACAAATTCTTCAACAAGTGGGTGGCTGCAAGCTTTCAGATGCGAGTTGCAATGACTCAATTTGAGTCTGAGTCTGCGGGTATGACAGGGCATGAAAACCCTTGCTGCGCCTCTTGGGTACTGCTTGAGGAAACCTGCTTGCTGCAGCTCTTCATTCCATCCTGTATTTTGAGTTGCCATTCCCTCCTTCTCCTGAGTCTCTGTTCAGCTTTGCCGAATCTCTCTAAGGGTGAAAGTATAGATTAGTTTTTGAGTTTTGTGAGTGCTTTTGAGCTGTTGTCATTGCCTGGACCTACTTCTGTCCTCTGAGTAATATGCAGATGTAGGGTGCTTCCTGCCCCTGCTGCTCCCTGCCTGCTACCTGCAGTTCTTTACTATTTGTGCTGAGTAACTTGGTTTCTTGAGAGCTGTTTGTTCGCCACTTGCAAACTTCTCAAGAGAAAGCCTGTTAGTCAAAGGCCTGCTGAGTGTACATTTAATATTCAGGGTTTCCATTTGATGGCTCTGGTCAGCACGCACAGACAGTTACTCCTGTCAGTGCTCTGTTGAGAGGGTATAGTGTCTCCATCTCATTGCCAGGCTTGCCTTGCCAGCTGAAGCCCTCCTTGCAGGACTGCCAGCAGTGTTCCCAGGTCTGCATGTTGTCTCTGTAGCTAACTCCATCCTCTTCTCCCTGTTCAAAACCCCCAGAATCTCTCTGCGTGCAGCCATGATTGATTTGGGATACCAGCACTCTGCCTGCACAGACGGGGTTGCCTTCACGCACCTTGGCACAAAAGCGCCCCTCGTGCCGTGTTGGAGGTGGCGGTGGTTGGAGTGGCTTGTGTGTGGGGCTGTCCTGTTTGTGGATATCTGTCAGGCTGATGCAAGCTCTCCTCTGCCTAGTTTTTGATTATAGTTATGAATGTTTATGGGGAAAATGTGTCTTTGAAAAACATGGAGAATATTTTCTGCAAAGAAAAATAAAATGGGAAATGACCTAGAGCCTGTATAGCTAATTGTAAGAGATTCAGTTCTTCCTGTTTTTGTACCTGCACCACCAGATGAGGTGGTAAGCTTGCTGTAAATGTGAGGCAGAGACAGGCCCTGCCTAGCCTTGAGCTACTGCACTGACGGGATCAACATTTACTGTGACTTCAGTGTTACCAGCTCAGACCCTGTATGTACAAAACAACAGATTTATTTTTAGGCTACCCTTACAATCCTGCATATGCACACACAAGGGTAATGAAGCCCAGATAAATGTGGTTAGCGTGTGCACTTAGGCTGCTATTAACTGCAAAACCTCATCCTGTCTCCTGGAGTTTTGCCTTGTTGTCCTTGATTGCTGAGAGTAATGCAGTGTGACTAGAACTGAAAGGACCATTTCTCTCCCTCCCATTCCTGAACATTTTCCTGTGTTTGACAGTTCTCCACTGACCATCAGGATCCCTTTTATTATGGTCCTGAGAGAAATAGCATTAAACAGATGTTTAAATAATTTTAAACAGATGTCAAATATCATAAAAATCATCTGGGCAAAGGCTGGACTTGCGTCTGAATGCACTTAAAACCAAAATGAGTACAACAGTAACAAATAACCTCAGAGCAAAACCAATTACATTTCCAAATGATGGTGTGTATTTAGTTTGTTTCAGAACCATCCATTTGACAAGACAATCTTTCTCTCTGTCAAGTAAAAGCATCTGAGAAGATGCCCTTGAATCTGCCGTATAAAATAGTAGTGAACCTGTGCCCCTGTGGCTGCAGCCAGTCCATGGGTTAATTTTGCATGGCATGAGGTCCTGTGATTTTTCCTCTCCTCATATTGTTACTAGATAATATTGAGGGGTATACTAATTTGCAGATTGTCAAGAGTTTTTGAAAGGACTTGCAGCAAGGAAGAGATAATCTGTTGTAGTGCAAAATACTTGAGTAGTCGCAAAACAAAGGTAACTGTGGGGGAGCAAGAAGGAAGAATTTACCCACAAGAGTGTTTCTCGCACTTTTTGTGAAATGAAAATGTGTTTGGACCAAAATAACTCCAGTGTGGCAGTCATTTGCTTTCTAAAGACACAGTCTTCCTAGGCATGCTAAACACACTGCTCCATGCATTTTAAAATAACATCAAAACTTCGGGTAAAAAAGGGTGTACAAGCATTCCTGCCCTCGTTCAGACCTGTAGGAGTGATGGTCGCTGCTCTCTGGTATAGATGTCATCTGAGCTCTGACACATAGAATTGTAGTATCATTTAGGTTATAAAAGACCTTTAAGATCAGTGGTAAACCTGACACTGCCAAGTCCACCACTCAACCATGTCTCTACACGTCTTTTAAATGCCTCCAGGAATGGTCCTGTTCGGAGAAGACGGGGTGGGGAAGGCTTTGAGTTGCCAACAACATGATACAGGTTTGAAAGGGAAGATGCTTGTGTTTTTTGATCGTGGATTCCACAATAAATATCACTTTCTGATGGTTTTGTATCTTGCTTCAAGGAAGACAAGAATCAGTTTAAATCAGGAGAATTTCTGGAGTGGTGTAGTGTGCTCTGATCCTCAAGAGAAATCCTCCTGCAGTTTTTCTGTTTGGTAATACTGTAAGTGTTTTGCAGCGGTTGCGCCGAGATGCCTGGGCTGTTTTGAGGGGGTGTGTTCCTGTCATATTAGGATGTTAGTTTTCTTAAATTGCAGATGGCATCCAGCAAAACTTACACCTCCCTTGAGAGCTGGTATTTTATGCCTGCGTGACAAGTGTCTCATGACCTCTTCCTGCTCATCTCTTTACTGAAGATGTGGTTGTCATGGCTACCTTTAGTAGAGAAATAAATGTTCCTCCCAGCTTGGGTACTTGTGTAACGGCTTGGTTTGGGCAAGGCAGTGTTTTTTTTAATCTGGATCCTTCCTGAAGAATGGACAGGTGATTTCTGGGACCCAGGAGTTCAAGTGCCCAAGCTGGAGCTAGCTGGTCGCTGAAGGCAACAACTGCTTGTGCTGTGGCAACGTTTTGAGCCAGTGTCACCCCATCAACAGTATCACCAGTGCTGTCGGTCGTACATGAGTCTTGGGGACAAATCGCTCAAAACCACCAAAAAAACCTTTTAAGGGCTCTTTCTAGAGGTCTGGGTGTAACCGATTCTGCTCGTTCATTCCCAACGAGGCAGAGACTCTGCGATGTGGTTTCCCCGTGTTCACCCAGGGGAGCTTGGCCAAGCGCCTCTTCTCTTCCTAAAGCTGTGCCCCCTGATCAGCAGATCTCTGACTGTTTGCTTGAGAAATAAGCAGCTTACTTTTTAGGACCTGTTATTTCAGGGTCGCTGCAGTTACAGTAATTAACGCTTCAGCATATTATGTTTTTAGGCTTCTTTTTAATGTCAGTCTAGAATATAGTTTTTTTCTTTCAGTACTAATACAGGTTCTAGTGTCATCAGGAGCCAGATATTGTAGGTATAAGTCTATTAGGCAAATGTTTCAAAGAGTATTCTGATAACATTGCCCATTTATTCTGGTTTTTTTTTCCCTGTTTTTCTTCCTGAATGCCCTTTTTCACATATTGCTGCCTGTGTATGTAGGTGAGCTAAACATGCTGACAGACTCCCTCTGTATTTTAACCATTTAGTTTGAACACGGATTACCTGAAAAACATTGAATTTTCATCTGTTTCTAAATTAACTTTTCTTTTTCTTTTTTTTTTTTCCCCACAGAAGTACATATCTGACGTTTGTCACTTTTTTGTTAGCTGGAAAGTTCCCACAGCTGCTGTCTGTGGCTTCAGATTTAATTGCTGCACTATAAACGTGTAGCAGCATGCTGTTGGAGCCCTTGAGCCTAGTGATGGGTGGGAATCAAAGCATTACAAAATTACATTTAAAGGGGGGAAATTATTTTGCAGTTTTATCCAAGGGTTTGAGGTAATTTTTGAAGTTTGCAAGGAGTTGGTCAACAAATTACAGCATTTAGTTGTGGCTACCTAATTGTGACGTTCTGAAAAAGTGCGTGCCTTTTGATGACAGACATTTGTATGTGTTTTGCTTCGGGAGGAAGAGAAAGTCTTTCCTAGCTGCAGATGTACAACCAAAAATGGAGGCTGCCGTGCAGTGCTGAACCTCCTCACCTAACATAGGCTTTACTACTTGGTGTTTGTACTTTGTGGTACAAGTTGGTTTTATGTAGAGCGTGGATTTTTTTTGTGCTGAAATTATTTGTGCTGGCTTGCTTTCTTTTTTTAAAAAGAGAGAATGCCCTTGCAAAGTCTCTGCTTCCTCCTTGCAGCTGAGTGTTACTGCATCTTTATGAGGAAACAGGCAAAACCGTAACGGTTGACTTCCCCACATGGTTTTAACAGATATACCTGACAGCATCTGTTTACTGAGCTAAGGCTTTAGCTTTTTTTTTTTTGCGTAAAGCAGTTGGTTTCTAATGAAAAATCCTTTTCCTATTGAATTATGTATGTGTGGGATTGCTCCGAGTGCCACATGTTGGTATCCTTAATGACACAGAAAGTCTGCAAATAATCGCTAGTGATAAATAATTTGCTGTTTAAGCATTACCATTTCCATTGTGGCGTATTTTGTGATCTCATTATATGATCTGTTTTTTCCCCATCTTGCAGTCTTTGTAATTTTACAGACTTGTTGCTTGATCAGATGTCTTTTGTCCATGCAGAGCTTTAGCAAAATAGTTGCTTGGTGTCTACTGAGTTGCATACGTCTAATTGATGTCTCTGTACATAAACTATTACCAGCAATAGTTTTTCAAAACCTGCCTGTACGCGTTCCTGTGTGATCTGATCTAGGTGGACTTGCTTTGGCAGGGGGGGGTTGAACTAGATGATTTTTAGAAGTCCCTTCCAACCTCAGCCATTCTGTGATTCTGTGTAATAGAGAGCATATAACTTGAATAAATTTACTAGTAAAGGTGTAAAAGTCAGGTATTTCTATCTGCAGTGCCTAAACTGAAGAGAAGACAGCAGTCAGCTGCATCCACCATTACATGCACAAGCTTAAACAGTCTAAATGTTAATCAAATAATTTCTGGGAAAGTAGTGTGAACATTAATAAACTTTTATATGCATTTTGTTATTAATAATGTAGGCAGTACTATTCAGATGGAGAACATAACTCTTTTTATCGTAGCATCATTTTAACGTGATAGGCTGCTTAGCTTTCCAAGGTTTAAGGGCCACAGATTTTCTTCTGAAATCTCATCCTCAAATGAAGTTTTGCTTTCAGTTGCATTGAATATAGACCAGCTTTGTGGGAATGTGGGGAAGATGCTTTGTATTTATAGTAATGTGCTGGTAGCAGCATCTGCCTTTCTGTGTTTCTATGTATAAAGTTCATTTTTTTCCATACTTGGAACAGACAAAGGTGGAGATGTATCCTTTTCACTAGTGTTTTCATTCTCACCTTCCTAGGTGTGTTGTTTTGTTTTAAAATAAAGGTTATTTATTTTGTTGTCTGTGCTGCTGGGCCTTGCAGGCAGTAAGGAGGCCAGGTCTGCAGGCCACCGAGTTGAGCAAGTGTCTCTGCCTGAGCCAGCCCTCTTGTCCTGTGAGCTGTTGCTAGCAGGCAGCTTGGGATTTTGAAGCTAGAAGCCTGCAGTATTATCTGGTAAAACACTGATTTGCTCAGTGTGGTCTTCAGTTGTTTAACACGCAAGGGTAAAAAATGAGAGAACAAAGTCCCAAAATACCCCATATTGTCTTTGTGCTTCCAGCTGCTTTAATGTGCTTGCCAATGCAACACACAGCATTTATCTCCAATTTAAAATCAAGAGAGGGACTTATTTAGTCATTGACTCCAGGAACGTTTCCAAAATGCTCTACCAATCAAGTAAGCATGGTGTGCCAGATCCTGCAGTCATTGCCTCTGTTTGAGGGGAGTGTGCTTAGGTTAGTGATCCTGCTGCATCCCACTCTGCCTAACTCAAGCCTAGCATGAGGAAATTTCTTTCATTCATGTAAAGAAGCCCTGATCCTTTAGGGACGTGTAATCCTGCTCCTCTGTTAGGAGATGGGGCCCTGCTCCTTTTCTACAGATGGAGCCTGTGGCTTGGACACCATTGGCTGGAGGCAAATCTGAGCTTAAAAAAGCTCAGAAAAATCTGCCAAGGTGGCTTTAGAGGTGGGAGAGAGGGAGGAGGAGGGGGGAATAGCTGCCGTGTGGAGTCAAGCTGGAGAGCAGGAAAGATGCTAGGGGGAGGCAGAGGAGGAGTCAGGCAATGTGTGCAGTGCTGCTGCGTGATAGCACTGCCAAGAGAAGGTGGTCGTTTCTGTGGTTTGCGGTGAGAGAACTGAAGTGCAGAGAAACTCTGTGACAAGGTCAGGCTGAGAAGGGAGCAGGTAACAGAGAAAGCAACCAATCCTGATTAACTTCTTTAAGTGGCTGATTCACAGTGAGCGCCCTCCTGGCTGCAGGTTGTTTTAACAATGTTTAGTGTGTGGGCTGATGCCAGTCTTACGATGTTGCAAGATGAGAAATGAGCAGTGGCATGCACAGAGTTAAATTCAGTGAACATATAGTTTATTTGGATGTTTGTTCTATAAAGTGTAAAATCAGAGTTGATGCTGCTTAAGAGAAAGGGCTCTGTTAGGAAATGTTTTCTAGGTCACGTGGTAGGTAAAGGTTTATTCTGGCTGATTGCAGTGGGTGGTTGTCATCGGTCGCTAATCTTGTGTCACAGGCTTAGTGTTGTACTCTGGCAGTGCAAATGGTAAAAGTGAGATCAGCCTTTTGTGCATCAGTGCTGCTTGTTCAGACCAAATGCCCTAATAATCCAGGACTGTGTAACTCTTGGCCACAGAACACACACATGAAGCTAGGTGGATTCAGAGAAATGGAGATAGCCTCTTAAATATGAAAAATTACTGTCAGTGGTGCCCTTTTGGGTATGTTCACACAACGTTTATTTCATGTCAGACTGAAACTGAGAGCTCTTCTCACAGAGTTTTGTTTAGTCCCTGTAGATATTTATAATCTAGTTTCTAATTAGAAGAGAGTTCTCCTCTTAGAGGCATTTTCATTAAGACTGGTGAATTTGTGCATCACCCCTGTTAGCCAGAGGAGTGTTATTTCCTCTCTGCAAATGGGAGCAAATGAAACTGAACAGATTTGTCCTCCTCCGTAGACAAGGGTAGGACTGGCTCACACAGCTGTGTAGCCTGTATCTCGGGGTAGCTCAGAGAGCGAAATATCCAGACCTGAGTCTCTGAGGATGTGCCTGCTGTTGGTGGGCAGGTCACACACAGCCCAGGAGTGTCCACATGCCCCTGCTTTGCAGATGCAGTTACCTGAGGTAGGTGGATACAGCAAGCCTTGCGGTTAGCCTCTTCCTGCAGGCATAGGCAGAGCTTTTACATTAATTCAGAGGTTGCACTTAGAGTCTCTTTTTTTCCTGTTACTGGGTAGAGTTTGCATATTTTTAGTGGTTTTTTTACGGCTGCTCCATGCCCTCCCAGGCAGGTATGTGATTTACCAGAATGCTGTTTGGTAAAGGAAACATAAATGATGGCAAACCACAGACCAGGCACGTGATCTTCAGCACTTCTTGTTCCTGCAGAGATAGTGTGTCTGAAAACCCTTGTGTGACTCCTTAGAGATGACTCTGTGCAGACACATGGTCTCCAGCCCTTTAAAAAAATCTTTAAAGATCTGCATGCTGTCAAACAGTTCTCTGGATAATTCTGCTGTTGACTCTGTTGCAGGAAGAAAAATCAAAAGGAGATGGACAAGCAGATGTGTGCCTTATGCTTTGCTCCTTTTCCATTCTACCTCCAAAAAGCTCTAGAGCAAGCTTTCACCTACTGCCTGTTATAGCAAAAAGGGAAGTCTCTGACTGACAGAGGAACAAAATCTCTTCACATATTATGTGGCCTTGTGAGATTATTGAAGTGTTCAGAGTCTGCTGGATTGAATTTGCGCTGCTGCTTGCTAGTGTATTAGAGCATCAAAATTAAGCACTGTGTAAAGAACTGCGCTTCAGCTACGTGGATGTAATCCCAGGAATAACACTGCATTTGAGAAAAAGTGATTGTTCATTCCTCACGCTGCACCTCTTGGTGTATTTTGTTTGCTTTCAAGTAGTAGACTTGGAGAGAAAACAGCCCAGATTTTTGCCTACTATTAACAAAATATTCAACTAATATATTAATTGAACCTTGAATACATGGGTAATAATTTTAAACTGTGGTAGATGTTTCAATGGTGAGATATTTTCCTCTATAGAGGGATAAACAGTTTGCTCAGCCGGAGGAGAGCTTGGTTACTTGTACCTTGCCACGTAAGTTCATGTGTGTTTTATTTCCCATAGAGTTGTACTGATCCCTAGTGTTCATAGCACAAGTGGAATTAAAGCAAAAGCCACATCTCTGCCAAGATCTCATGCCCCTTTTTTTTTTGGAAATTAGTGCGATTAAAGAAAAGGTTTGCATTACTGACAAACCGTTTGAGTTAAAACCACTTGCAGAAACAGAAATAGAAGGAGGATTTACTGATACAGGATCAGAGGTGAGGCAGCAGGAGCAAAGGTCTGTTGCCTGCTGAGACCTGATGCTCTCCCTACCTGTGTGCCCCAGCCAGGATTGGGATTTGTTGTCTGGCTTCTTGTTCTACTGCTGGGCAGGCCTATGTGCTGCTGTACCTTGAGATCGAGGGAACTGACACAGGTTGTTTAGAGCCAGCATAGCTGTGTTGGCAGTGACTGCCCATATCCTTGCTGCTGGCAAGGGGGCAGGTCTGTGCAAAGCATTTGCTTCCCCATCTTTAGGATTAGGGAGAGAGCTATGGGCTTCTTTCTTTCACAGTGGGGACCTGCTTTGTTACGCTGCCAGCCCTTTCCCTAAGCTGAGGCTAACCCTAGATTTAAAGATCCCAGAAGGGGCAAAGGAGTTCAAGTACCTTTTTGATCTTTATTGTTACTCTGAGGCAAAGATAGATCATTTGTTGTGAGCTGATCTCAGTTGTGCTTGGAAATCTACTGTAACAGCTACTCCAGATAATTACTCTGAATAGATATTTTGGTGGGAGTGCTCATGCTAGTCTGTCTTAATGCACTGTGGAAGTAGCAGCTCTTTTGGTAAATACCCAAACACAGAAAAGCCTCACTACAAAGAGCAAAGACAACCACTGTCACACCGTGATTCAAAGGAGGAGATTCTTCCCAAGGTGTTAAAATAGTCCTGTTGCTTCATGGCTGTTTAGAACAGAGCACACCAGTGATATGTTTTACGGTGAGTGACTTATAATATTTCATCTTAATTAACAAACGACTACTGATTAATTTTACATTACAATGCTTAAGGAGTAGACTGAAAGAAATGGTATTTAGCTATGGCTGTTTAGCAATTATGACCTTGTATATAATCACAGACTCCATAAATTCTTGTTGGGAGAGAGCACCATTAATCAACACAGAGTTAATTAACTGTGCTGCTTACACAGGAAGTACTGTGCAGAACTCTCTAGATCTCTGTACAGGCTGAAAATGTTTGATTTGTCTGATACTTGGCTTATTCTCATAGAATTTTCTCTTAAAACCAATACTGAAGAGGGAGCAACGTTTCTTCTGCGGGAGTGGGTGCTGCACACTGGTCCCACAGTTCTGATAGACGTTATCTGTGTCACTGTCACTGGCTTTTTGTCACATTCGTGGAGAAAGTGGAAGCAAGCCCTTGAAGGAGTGCTGGAGTACTGGAAGTATAAAGGGCTCTTGCAGCAATGATTTTGGTCAGATTTAGTCTATAGGACTGCCCAGGAAATTAGGAATGGATATGATAGTTAAGAGTTATATTTCTCATCTCTCATTATAAAGGTTTTTTTTTTCTTGTGATGTTTTAAAACTTATTTTGAAAGGTAGCCCAAAAAGGGGAAAATGATCAAGACTGAGCACACTTTCAGAGTGAAAAGGATTCTGTCTCTGTACTGCTCACCTGTCCACAGTCCAAACAGATCTTGTCATTTTCCTGAATATGTGATGCTTAGGAGTGTGAAATTGGTTTGACCTTTTAGAGTGATATTGACTGCTATTTTGTTGGTTTGTTTTATTGTTGGCTCCTTGTGCATATTAATGTGAAGAATGGATTTCTAACCTGATTCTGTACACTTTTAATAATCTGACGTGACATGCTTTTTGATGCTCTTTGAACCACTTTCATATCTGTGGTCACTGCAGACTGTGTCATGGAAGAATTCAAAGGTTTGAGCCATGGGAGTGCTTTAAGCTTTGCAACAGCATTGCCCATTTCAGCCAGTTTGGAGCGTCTGAGTGGCTCCAATATAAGAGAAACAAGTGAAAGCAATTGGATCTCGTTTTCTCACTGCTGATATGTACAACTTCATGAGTTTTTATTCTGGAGGTTAATTTAGCTTAGAAGTATTAGTATAAATGTGCTTTTTTGCTTTTTTTTTTAAAGTGCAGTTATGTGTAATCCTTACTCTTTTTTCCTCTTTCTGCCATCTGGGCTATTAGTCTTAATTAGAGTCCCATTTAGTATATCACTAATACAAGAGTAGCTTTGTACATTGGCACAGGATATGGTGACCAAATAGGGCCAGAAATAGGCGAGCAACAAATATATAGCCTTAGTCTTACTCTTCATTTCTGCCTTGCTGTGGCTGAAAATTTATTTCCTATTAATACCTACTTTTATTGGTATAACATTTTTATGGCTAGGAGACTTCAAAGGTTTTTCACTGCTCTTTATGTTTGTATCATAGAATCGTAGAATAGCAGGGTTGGAAGGGACTTTTAGAGGTCATCTAGTCTAACTCCCCTGCAGAAGCATGATTTCTTGCTTTGAGTAGTGAAGGAGGTGTTTTACTTGCCTCTTCTGTCTACTTGAGACAAATAATTTCACTGTATTCACCTTCATTTATAAAGTGTAATGGAATGCTCTTAATTTATAGGTGATTAACTGCTTATGGGGGTCTAGGTATGGGGAAGGGAGAGGGGGAGATAGGAAGAGATTTTGCTTTAGATCTCAAGGCAGAGGAAAGTGATGGTTCAGCTAATCTCTGTTCTTGCAAATGAGATTTTGCTTTCTGCCGCAGCCACACAGCTTCTGTATTTGATACAAAGGCAGGTAATAATTCTTAAATGATGAAAACCAACTGGTTTACTTTTTTGAAATCCCCAATCTGGGAAACAGAAGTCAAGCAGTACCTCTTCTTATAAACCCCAAAGTGTAGCTAGTAGTTATGGCCTGGCATTCCTACTTTTCCACTCTCCCCTCCAGCTCCCTTTTAACTGGCTGATGTGACTCTTACTGGCTCTGGCAACTCATCCTGTACTTCAGCTACTGTCCAAACAGCACATTCAGAAATGCTGCTTCAATTAGGTACCTAACACTTCCTCAAATTCAGACTTGTGCCTGGTTTTTCTTGAGCCACAGGGGATTAAGTCCAATAAATGAGCAGTACTGTATTAACCTGATATTAATGACAACTATTCCATTTTAATGCTGTGGCCAATTGTCTCACATATGTGTGTTGAAACACTTGAACTACGTAGTGCATGGATAGGACCTTAATATGTCTATTTAAGATTTTTTTAGTTGCTTCAGCCATGTTTTTCTTTAGAGCTGTGTTTATTGTTCCTTGTTTTGAAGAGTCCTTTCTCTCTTGCCCACGTGCCAGTGCAATTTGTCCTTCCTCGCACCTATTGTGTTTTCAGAGTCTTACAGAGGATGGTCCATTCTTTCTCCTATCCCTGGCTTATGTCACAGAGGACTTTTAAAATGTTGGACTTCACTCCTCCATTTTCCCCTCTTTTCTGTTTTCAGCAGTCTCTCTTCTCCTTTCTTGACACTGCCACGCTATTTGCAGTGCGGCGAAGTTAGTTGAAAGGTAACTGTTAAAGTTCCCTTTGCAGCAGTCCTACCCGTGGGTGTGCTAGTAGAAACTCCTTGCATCTCCACTGAAGTTTCATCATCCACTTTGTTCTTTGCTTCAGAAGACCTAGGATAATTTTTGTGTAACACCACCAAAAGTCTGAAGCTAGTGTCTTTACAAGCAAGAGTCATTAGTTTTCAAACAGTTTTAGTCATCATGTCATGTCATGGCTCATTATTTTGTATGTTTCTGAAGAGATTTTCCTCCATTTCTTTAGCCTTAAGAACAGCCATATTTTTTCCCTTTAAGCAAAATGGAAAGGATTTTATAAATATGTTAGATGCAAGTTGGAGTCTGTGATAAATGATATGAAAGATCTGTTATATGGTACACAAATAATGGATGCAATCAGAAAAGAATGAAAAATTAAAGTGAGAATTAGCCAGGCAATGTAAAATTTTATACATATTATTTTTGAGTATGTGAAACATGGGGCAGATACAAGACTGGAGACAGGCAAGCAGTGTCTTTAAAAGGGGGAAAGTGAGGAGCCAGAGAGTCAGTGTAATGCCAGCATTGTGAAGCACACAAAGCCGATTGTTGGACAGCAAATTCATAGGCATCTAGGGGATGTTAAGGTAATTAGAAAAAGAAAACCACAAAAAAGCATGGAAACAAATGGTCATCCTAATGAAAGACGTGTATTTTTACTTTTCTCTTGCAAAGATTCAGAGATGGGAAGGCTGGTATTATTTCAGATTTTGAAATTGCAATATCATTTGTTATGCTTTGTTCTAAAAGCTCTAAGTACGGTGGGCTGCATCCTGGTCCCTCAGATTTCAGCAGCATTTGAACTTCCCTGCATTTAGTGACATCCAGTCTTTCTGATAACAGAAAGAAGGGGATCTTACTGTTGAAAAGTCATAGAATGGCTTGTTCACAGAAGTCTCCGGGATGACAGGGGTCAGGATTTCTGAGAAGCGAAGTTTTTGCTGTTGATTGTTCTCATATGTTCAGGGAAATGATACTATGTGCACTCTTTCTGAAACTTGCATTCACAACACCAGCAGAAACAAACCATGTCAAGGCCCAGAACTTTTGCTAACGGCTCTAACCACAAGCAGAATAAGGAACAGTAAGTGCTAGGCTTGTTCCTGGGCAACTTTCACCTGTTTCTAAATTGGGAAACTGATAAAAGAACCCACTGTCTCTTCACCACTCTGTTTTCTCTGCAGACCCTCAGAAGGATGCTCTTCATTTTCTGTCAACGATGTAGCTTTCTGATTGGGCTTTTGCCTTACCAGCAGAAAACTTCATCAGTGATACAGGAAGAAAAATGCTTCTGGCATGAATAGAAATTACAGAATTTTGTTGCCAAGGCAAGCAGTTCCAGTGTAAGCATGCAAAAAGTGCCATTGTCTAGTTTAATGAAGGCTGTAAATCTGAGGGAAAAGAAATGTGCTCTAAAGTATCCTTAAAATATGTAAGGAATTTAACAATGTCTGGAAACAATATCCAGGATTATAAGGTAGCAATGGCTTGTAGATACTGACTCTTCTATTCAGAAGCATTTTTAGTCCTTAAATGGTGCACGCTGTAGTTGCTTTCTTGCATGCCAGTACAGATATTTCCAGCATGTTGCAAGATGAATTAATGGGAGAGAGATAGTGATGTTTTCTGATTAAATGTTTTCTTAGAAGAGTCCAGAAGAGCTGTCTGTTCAGGGTGTTTTGGTTGCGTTGGTAGAGCTCAAGGATGACTGAATGGAAATTTTAATGTTAGGAGGGTGGCATGGATCTGTTAGTATCAGAACTCTTGCTTGAAATTTTTTTTTGATTAATGGCTTGTCAAATGCAGAACTTAACATCTTATAATATTTGTTAAGTAAGAAAAATTTTGAATGTTCTTCTGACTGTAACTGGACAAACCAGAGTTTCTGCAACTTTTATGGATTTTAAAGGTTGGGTATATTTGGCTTCTTTTTACCTTTATAGTAAATTCCAGCTGAAAGGAATAGTGATTTGAGAAAGCTTAGAGCAGCTATCTATACATAGCAGATCTGGGAGTACATTTAAGTGTTTCTTACAGGTACAGAACATACACTGTAGTCGCTTGAGAGGCCTTCAAGGTGAAACAAATCAACTCAAATCTTGAAAACAAGCACACAAGTTAGATGAGGGGAGTAAATAAGGAGCATGATTTCCCCATGCCTTCAGTACCTGGGACAGGTTGTTTTGTGATGTGTTAAGCCTTTGTGATAACAGAAGAGCTCTCTGTGGCTGATGCTGGTTTGTTTTTTGAAGTCTGTGCTCTCAAACCACATTGTAAACAGTACTTTTACTGTAGCAGATTGACTGAGTCTCATAGCTATATTTAATGCACTCTTGAAAGCATTTGAGCTTGTTGATCTCTTTCCCATTCTAGTCAGTTCCTCATAAAACCATTACAGGTGCTTGTTCCAAAGACAAGGAGCCCTTGATGGGAGTCAGAGTGGAGAACAGGAATGATGCACTGCTGTCTTTCCGTTGCAAAAGGAGCAATATGGGCATCATGCTTATAGCATTTTCTTCTGGATTGTTAAGAATTGTCTTTTAAGTGACTGCTGCCCCAGCATGGTGGCTTTGGCATTCTTCTTTCTCATGAGTGTAAAAGGAATGTCCCATCTGGTTTTGTAAAGGTCTGGGTCTGCACATAACCAACCACACTTCCCTGATGTTCAGGAAGGCACTGGCCTCACTGTGAGGCAGCCTGCATTTTTAGTTGTGATACTGAATAGCTTAGGCAAACCTGATGTTCATAATAGAATGATGCTGTTTTTCCCTTTTTTACTGTAGACCTGCAGAGACTGTGAAAGTCAATATACACCACTTGGAGCAATTGTCTTTCTGTTGCCAAAACTTACATCTTTCATAAAAACTTAACACCTTCTTTCCCACCTTATCCTGGCTCCAAACAGTTATTAAATTCAACCCCTACCATTCTATGATTCTATCTGTGATTAGTGTTTCCCTCTTGTGTGTTGGCTCCTGGTGCTCAGATTGCTCGAGAGGTAGTTTTGTGTGCATTTGTATTGTGTCTGTTGGCATGAGCTCCTTGGCTGTAGTTGCAAGTGCTTGTGAAGCACCTGCAGGAGCTTTCCTACTAAAGTATTAATCAAGAGAAATAATTGGCACTAAAATAATATGAACTCCTAGACTGTATTTAGAATTTTGGAAGATTGTCCCTAATTTCTAGATATTGTCCTTAATTTAATCACTAATGTTGGAATTATTGAAATTGACTACTGAAGCTGACTATTCATCCCTTGAGTCTGCACTGTACAACACAGGCAGATCTTGATCTTGCTTTTTAACCCTCTTAATTTGCTCAGATTAACAAAGCATTCTGAGGAAGTGCCCTGATGGTGGCAGCTGGCCACATGAGTCACCTTGGAGAGGATGGTGAAGGAGTAATGGAAAGAAGCTGGAACACAAAATGTTCCATTTAAACGTAAGAAAAAACCTATTTTACTGTGAGGGTGAGGGAGCCCTGGCACAGGCTGCCCCAGGAGGTTGTGGAGTCTCCTTCTCTGGAGGTCTTCAAAACCCGCCTGGACATGTTCCTGTGTGACCTCATCTAGGTGAACCTGCTTTGGCCGGGGGGTTGGACTAGATGATCTCTAAAGGTCCCTTCCAATCCCTACCATTCTATGATTAGCATTACCCGGTTTTCTGTGACAAACATTGGTAATGCATTATGCTGGAGGTTTTTCGTTGCGTCTGTTCAACTGGAAATGGCCTTAGTTATACGTTAACTTGACACGCTGTGGGACGTTCTGAAAATACTTGGTGAAGTGACAGCTGCCTGTTTTTATAGATTGACAGGTGCTGACGAATTCGGTCTAGGAAGAAGTAAGACTACAGTGTGAGGAAACAGACTGAGTCATAAAATCCATATTTGAAGCCCGATAGTGTGGGGTTTTTTTTGTATAGATTTTACAATATTATAATATAGATGCCTGTGCTTTTGTTGGTGTATTTGTGGTTTTTGTAGCTGACATGGGGTTCTAGAGATTCTTGTCTATACAAACTGCAACAAAGGCAATACCAGATTAAGATAGGCGAGCAGAAATGCAAGAGAAGGATCTAATTCTTGAAACCTTCTCTGATGTCTCTTTGCAAGTGACAGTGATTGCAGCAGATGTAAAGGTGCTGTATGGGAATGTGACTGAAAGTGGTTCAGCCTGGAAATGGCCATGCATTGAAAAGTGAAAAGGAGTTCTATATACAAGGGAAGATAAACCTTCACGGCCCAGCATGGCAGAGATGGAATTAACGGAGATTTTGGAACATCCCAGAACTTTTGGTGTTGGATCAGTGTTGGTTTAGGCCCATCCTCTACAGCTCATCACTTGGAGCTGGTGTTCTGCTGAAAACTCCTGAAGCCTTTAGAAAAATGCAACTTTCTTGTTTCCCCGATCGGGAGGCCCTACCTTTTCTGCATACTTAATGAATACATAATTACCTTTAAAAATGAAAGCAGGTTGCTTTTAAAAAGAAAACAAAAAACTAGGTCTTCGAAATACAGTTAATTGCATGTTGTCTCTCATCATAATCGGAGATAGCTGTGTGTGTGTGTGTGTATGTGTGGGAGACATTTACTGTGTGATGCCGATAGTCCATATTGAAGAAAGAGAAGCCCGAAATTTGGCAAGAACATTGAAAATTCCGATCTGCTTCCTTCCATGTTATGTAAATCAAAAGCTTCAGACAATGTCAGCAAGGTACTTTTAAAAGAACTGGAGACTTTCTGCTTCCTATAGTGGGTTTGTGTAATTAATGACCAATAATACTTTTAGTAGTACTCTGTGCAAAATTACAATATAGCACATAAATATGAATATCTGATGTAATAGCTAATTATCTTTAAGGTAGGTAGTTATCTTCAAGAATGAGGAGTATTGTGAGCAGCGTGTGCACTTCCATGAAATAGTATTAATCTGGGAGTAGAATTTTTCCATCAGGTCCAGTTTGTGAGGTACAAAAGTGTAAAGTTGTATTGTGCATCTGCTGGGAATGGAAAGCGTTTGAAGCTGTTTTCAAAAATCAGTGATTAGTATGACACTAAACTGAATGTCAAAATACAGCTGGACTAACACCAGGACTAGTACAACAAAAAGCAGAAACAGAGGCTGGAACTCCTCTACAGAGAACAGTAGTGTCAGCAAGTTGTCACATATCTATGTATGTATAGAAGCTTAAGCTTGTCTTCTTTTGAAGACTGTATTGTATTTCTGAGTTGGAAGACAATATTATCAACTTTTATGTGATCTGTCATACTAGTTCTTGTTGTTCCTGTGCCTGTTGGTATAACCTCTCTTTCCTAAACCATAACGATAGAAAGACTTTTGCTGCTTTCTTTACATCCCAGGAAAATTATGGAATATCTTAGACTGCGTTGGTGAAATGAGTCCATCACTAAACTGCTTATCGTGAGTAGGGCAAGGCTGTGCTTCCCTACACCAAATTTTCCCTGCCCTCTCTTGTGAAGAACTATCAATGTTATTTCTAGTAAGTGGGACACTCCCATCAACAGTCCAAGAAACTCAGGGGTGGAACAAACCTTGCTGGTCACACACTGAAGAAACTACGTATGATGAGAAGAGCTGCAAGAGCTTATTCTCCAGTATACCATTAGTTCAAAGTAAACTCTTGGAGTTGAGAAGGCCGAAAGGAGTTCTGTTTGTGGCAGGGAGCTGGCTTCTGTGCTTTCTCACAGGATAACTTAGACGAGATTTTGGAAGTTTTCTGTACAAAGGCAAACAAACCATGTGGGCAGCAGTCAGGGCTCCAAAGATAAGGCAGCGTAGCAATGTTTGTGTTAAAATCCTGGTGACCACCTCAGCAAGCTCACACTGAGAGACAATTTCTGTATCTCACGCTTCAAAATCCATGTTAGTTAGATGTAGACCTAGTGCTGCTGTGATTTCTTTTGCTATTCCTCATTAATAATGAAAGGACTGAATAATATAATGTGGGCTAACGTCTGTCAGTAGAAGCAGTTGCTTGGATTTGACATGTAGCTGGTACAAGTGATCAAGACTCTCTGCATTTACTCTTGTTATTCCAGATGACTTGAAAACCATTTTTATTGTCTCCTGCTGGTTTTTCAGTCAATCAGATGGAAATATGAAACTAAGCTTCGTGAGTTGAGACCTTTTTATCTTAAATATACTTAGTGATTCAGAGAAATACATGAATGCCTCAGGTACAAGTTTGAGCTTTATTATTGTGTCCTTCACTCTTCATAGAATCATAGATCATAGAATGGTAGGGTTGGAAGGGACCTCTAGAGATCATCAAGTCCAACCCCCCTGCAGAAGCAGGTTCACCTAGATCAGATGGCAGAGGAACATGACCAGGCAGGTCTTGAAGACCTCCAAGGAAGGAGACTCCACAATCCCTCTGGGCAGCCTGTTGCATCACCCTTACAGTAAAAAATCTTTTTCTTATATTTAAGTGGAACTTTTTGTGTTGTGGCTTTATCCCATTACTCTTTGTCCTGTTGCTAGCTACAATAGAAAAAAGGGATGTCCCAACCTCCTGACA
>WBNH01007451.1:105636-119139 GCA_013401255.1 Urocolius indicus
TAAAGACTGAAGCAAAGAAGGCAATCAGTAGTTCATCCTTCTCTGCATCATCGGTCACCAGGGCACCCTCTGTGTTCAGCAGCGGGCCCACATTCCCCCTCATCATCCTTCTGCTACTGATGTACTTGAACAATGCCTCATTACTGTCCTTAATTTCATTGGTTAAATTTAATTCTAGAAGGGCTCTAGCCTTCCTAGTTGCACCCCTGCATGCCCTGGCAATGTTTCTGTACTCTTCCCAAGAAGCCAACCTGTTTCCACCTCTCACAGATGGCTGCATTCTGCCTGAGTTGTGCCAGCAGATCCTTGCTCATCCATGGAGGCCTCCTACCTCCTTTTCCTCCTTTCTTACGCATTGGGACACACTGATCCTGGGCTTGGAGGAAGTGGTGCTTAGAGACTGACCAGCTCTCATGGGCACTTCTACCTTCTAGAATCATATCCCACGAGATCCGTCGATATCTGTCTTCCTTAATCTTAAGTGTTGTGAGATCCCACCTTTGATGTCAGTGATTTCCAACTGTGTGATTCATCTTGTCAGGTAGAACCTGACCTCTGTGTTCTGGATGGAGGGTAGAAGTCAGTGTAGCTTTCAGGCAGTGTTATAGAACAGCACTGGTATAGCATGGCTTTCAAATACTGCAGTTGTTTTCTGCTGAGATAAATTCTTGAAATTACTTCAAACCATGTATTTTCTCTTCTGACATTTCTCATTTTTTTCTTTCCTCTCCTCCTTCCCCCCCAAGGAGATGCTTATGATAACGAGGTATAGAAAATGGCTTTTCTTTGTTTGGAGACCGTTCAGTCATAGGTGTCCTGCTTAATGAGTCTGTATTTTCAGTATGCACCTGCAGATTGAATTATTCAAGATTTGCAAAATGATGAAGTCTGTAAGCTCAAGTAAAATAAATTGGAGGCTGTAAACGTCCTATTTCCCTCTTTCCATGCTTTAGTGATTATCTCGTTCCCTACATAGTGAAATTTAGGGTTGTTATAAACAGTAAACATCAAAACAACTTAGGCACACCTACCTTTAGAGTTTCAGTTGTATTTCAACATCTTGCATGAACAAAATGGAGTATCTTTGAGCAAAAGCACAGAGCTCCGATTATATCATTATGGTTAAAAAAAATACAATTCTAACAACATGGGAGGAAATCACAAGTTTCACAAGAAAAACTGGAAGAGATCCAGTTCCAAACTTGGTAGGCTTACTTTTATAATAGAAAGTCTGGGAGGTCAGTCTGTTCCATGCTACGGTCTAACTTATTTATATAATTAAAGCTGCTTCCACTTACTTTCCTCTCAAAATATTTGGCAAAATGCTGGACTCTCTTTAGTATGGGGAATAATTGAAGTTCTTGACTGTGATTGTGAATTACCTGGTGAACTCTGCAGAAGTAAGGGAGGTATCATCTTTGTAAGTCTCTTACCCAGACCTTTTAGGAGTCATTAAATAAGAGCGATACTGCCCAATTACAGTTTATACTGAAGTGTGCTTGTGGGTTTATTTTCAGGAGAAACAGAGGTTAAAAAAAACCAAAACCACACAAAACCCAACAAAAATTCCCCAAGCAACTTCCTGTAGCTTTTTAAATAGAAGAGAAATTCAGGCGAAGTTGTAACTGCAAATTTATTTTCATTTTCTATGGTAGTCTGCATGTCTATAGATTGCTCTTGCTTGGGGACAGTGGTTCCAGCTGGCTCCTTCAAAGGCTGGCCCTTCTGTACCTGAGTGGCCTGCATGCCTGCAGGGCCATCTGGCTTCACTGGGGTCATGGGGCTGGTGATTGCAGTTCTTGTACTTTATTGCCTTTTATTTTCTGCCTGTGTGGTAGGTCATGAATAAAACTTGTTGTTGCCACTGCCTTTTTGACACAATACTTCACCCGTGCACTTGTGTACATACCTATCTCTCTGGTCCTTTTTGGGCCAAAAAAAAGCACAACTAGTACGATCAGGTAATTTTCAGTGGGAGCTGGTTGCTGTCCTGAGCAGAGTCTGGCATGAGCAGCTAGATGTGATGATGCAGAAAGGACATGTTAAGTTTTAATAGGGAAAGGTGGAGGCTGTTGACCAAAAGCATAGTCAGGTTCTGCTGCAAGTGTAAAAGCTGTTTATTTGGGTTTATGATGCTTGTTTGGAGTCTTGTTTCTTGTTAAGCTACTTGGCTATTGTGACTGGAAGTAGCTCTGCTAGTTTCTGTTGAGGATGAGCAAGCGAAGCCTCAAAGAGGTGGTCTTGTTTTCCTTTACTTCCTATAAGTTTTTTTTTTTCCTTTGTTTGACCTTGTGATGAAGAGACTTTTTTGGATTACTTGAGGGGAAAGGCAGAGCAGCAAGGCTGATCTGGTGCAGGTAGTGATATATGGTCATGGCAGCTGGTGTTGAGCATGGGTCTGGTGTGCCCAGTCTCAGAGCGCAGGCAGCTCTGCCTGCCCCTGCTGCTCACCTCGGTCATAATTACAGCAAGAAATGCCTCAGTGGGGGAAATAGTCTGTAACCCTGCTGCTGCATGTCAGTGCTCTTTGGTTTTTACTCATCCAGTCTGTTGCTGGAGATCCAGTGTAGCAAGGAGCTCAGGAATTCCTGGGATGGAGTGCCTTGCAATACAGGCATCCAGCCAAACCAGGTGGTTTACATTTCCATCACTCCTTTTCAGAGTGAGCTGTGCTGAGATGGTTTTAAAGTTATCACATGAATGTATTCATTCATATTAGTCATCCCAGCCTCTTAAGTCTTTGTACGTGCATAAGCAAGACTTGACTTGTCGCTGAAGTTCAGCAGATGCGTAGATGTTAAAAGTACTGTGTTAAATGCCCTGTGAATGATTTAGTGATTTGACCTTTACCAATAGCCTTAGACTTAAATGGTGTGAGATATAAAAGTGAGTTAGTTATGCTGCTATACTTGTTTTTATAATAATTGTAAGGAGTGCCTTTGGGTTTCTAGGGACATAGACTAGCAAAAGGTGTGTTTTGATGGCCTTGCATGGTGCCTGGCATTTGCAGGGGCTCAGTGGCTATTCTCAGAAATAAAAACCTCTGTGGGGATGTTTATGAAAATGCAATGGATTTTGCTAGTGTTTTGACTTCCCCACATCAATCTCAGAAGAGTGTGGTGCTGAGTGTCTGCAGAAGGAACACTGGGCAGGGAGCTTTCACCTCTTTAAAAGTGCATATAAAACCTGAGGGTTTTGAGGGTGGCCTGAAAGACCATTCTGTGAGTCTTGTCTTTTAGTGGCTGTTGTAGCAAGTGGCTCTTGCTCTGTAGCTAGAGAAGGCAGGGAGCATCTTGTGCAGAGGAGGCCTGAGTACCTACAGTGCCTTCCCTGACGGTTAAACAGCAGCACTGGTGCATTCTGAAGCAGCCCCAGTCAGTTTTTCTGGCATGGATATGGTATGTTGTGCCAGTGATGTAGTGAAATGCTAATGTATCATTAATTTGAATACTACATGTACACTGTACTATACAGTCTTTGCTCTGTTGTGGTGCAGTAGCCATGCAGAATGATGGGATCCATAAATCCACTAGTAGATGTTATGGTAGAGCAAAATCTAGCAGTTATGTTGGCTACTTATTGTACTGTATTTATGCAGACAAAGGAGGTATCTGATTTTGTTTTACAATAAGGTATTTATTAGGAATAGTTGATTGTAACTGTTTTCCTAGTGCAGTTTAAGTGTGAAAGGACATGATACTGAGGTGAAATCTATCTCACCTACTCAATCATTAAATTTGGGTAGTGGAGAGCTCTTATTTTAATAGAGCCTCTAGCAATGGCATGTGTATGAACGTAAACATAACAGTTTACTTGTTTTCTGCTTCAGTTACCTTGATCTACCACTTAGAACATGACAGGACTTATACCTTGTGTTATACCTCAGACCCTCCATTCATCCATCCTTATCCCCTTTGTGTGACACCAAGTCCCAGAAAAGACTTGGCAGAAGAAACCTCAGTCTGCCTCCAGCAAACTGCCTCTGTTCCTACTTGAAAAAACTCTCATGGGTGAAACAGCGTAAGAAGTGTCTCATGGAGTCAGATCCACTTCTAATCCATTGTCCCATTCCTAGTTGTGATCAGCTTCTGAAACTGCGAGGAGGTTGCAAGCATGCTGAAAGAACATAGATGGAGGATGATCTCCCCATCCACAAAGGTTTTTTCATATGCCTGAAAGGTTTGAGTTGGATTAATGCCTGAAATCCAACTTTTTACATATTTTTAGAAGTGTGGTTTTGGTATGTATAGTATGTATGTGTGTATGTACGTGTGTGCATAGAATATACGCGTGTGTGTGTGTGTGTGTGTTAAGTACTGCATATATCACTTACAGTTTTTTACTTCCAGATAAAACAAATTTTTTGACCTAAGGAAGCACAGTGAAAAGATCCCAGTAATTACTGGCAACGTTTGAAACAGTCTGTTTCTGTCCATGTTGAAAGAGACACGAATTGAACATCCCAGCAGAAAGTTACTGGGTAAATTCTTCTTAGCATAATTTCTTAGTGACTAAAAACCTCATAATTGGCTCCGTGTGGGCAGAGGATCTGTCTGTGGTGAGCTGAGAGCTGCACAGCAGATACAGAAATTGTGTTGGAGAGACTAGGTAGGATATAGCATTTGTATGTATATGTATAGTTTTGTGCTCTGCTGTGCCAATTGTTGCTCTTCAGAAGCCCTGACCAGTTTGGGAAGGGTTTCTCCTGCCTGCTCCCCTTCCATTGTCTTAAGAGGAGGAGGATCATACTGTAGATGTTAAAGGTTACTTGCTGAGAGACAGATACTTCGTTGTTTCTTTCCTATATGAATTCATGACAGTGAACCCTAAACAACATTCAGCAACCTTGGCTAATTTCAAATGCCTTCAAAATAGTTTGCCAAAACTGAAATAAATAATAGTAGTTAAAAAAAACCCGTAATAAGTAAACCAGCTCCAAATTTTGCAGTTAAATCTTCTCAATGATGAGTACATGATACTGTTATTCTTGAGGCTACTTTGTTGTTAATTACTACTTTGATACTGTTTTACTTACGTATCTTAAGCTTAGATACTACCATCCTACACCAGCCTTACAGCTATTTGGCTTAAATACAAGAAAACGACAAACAGGTTCTGCCCATTCTTGTTTAAATGTCAATCTGCGCCGTTAATATCGTTGTTGTGAGCCTAGTATTACAGGGCTTATGGAAGCATTTGTTCATGTTTTTTTTTAAATATTGTCTTTTTTTAGTTAAAAAAGGGAGAAAAAGTGACTTCAAGAAAAAAAAAAGTTTGCTTATTTACACGTTGACATTCTTTTAACTCTGGAAAGCTCAGGCCTTTCACTTGAGACTTTGAGGATGTTTTCCATCTGCATTTTAAACTCAGGGCTTGCTTTAAAGCATACATGAAAGTTGTAGGCTTGTATTGCCTAGTGGATTGTTGAGAGTCCTTTTCTACTGTGTTGAGACACATGCACACAGAAGTTCAAATGTCTCCTCTAACTTTTTTCTCCCAGAATCAAGATTATTTTTTTTTTTTCTGCAAACAGAACCTGAGCTGTTGTTTCTCCATCCTTCTATTTCTTCACTTCTCCTGTCTGTGTCAGACTTGATTCTTATTTCTCTTCAAAGTGACAGTGAGGGGTAAGTAAATGGCCCTGACAGTTGCAGTTGCATCAGTGTATGCTGGGAAGGTTGCTGGTGGCCGTACCTGGTGTCTGCTGGCGGCCGGGGCTATCAGTATCCCTCCCCTGCTCTGTGTGGAGTTGGCCATAGCCTTCATGGAAACAGGCAAAAACACTAAGCTGTTATTGTGCCTGTCTTCCAGATGTTAATGAAAGCCAGTTTAACCAGCAAGGTATTAAGTACATAATTCATCTTATAAATAAATCCCTTTTCAGCTTAACAGGCAAGTGCTTTTTGGTTAAAAACTTCGCTAATGCCTTAAGGAGCATTTTAAGGAGGATTTTTTGTTTTCTGCCTGCCTACTGGAAGAGACAGTCTTCTCGTCTTTTTGTTCTTCTGTGTTTTTTGACATCATTTGGGAGAGCTGAAACCCTGACCACCACTTTTGGATCACCACATTCCCTTGGCCATTTGATCATGGCATGGTGGGACCTCCGTTGACCTGCTGGCTGTTCTCAGTGATGTCCAATGATAGGACAAGGGGCAATGGGTATAAGCTGGAACACAAGAGGTTCCAAAGAAATACAAGGAAGAATTTCTTTACTGTGAGGGTGACGGAGCACTGGAACAGGCTGCCCAGGTGGGTTGTGGAGTCTCCTTCTGTGGGGACATTCAGAACTCACCTGGATGAGTTTCTGTGTAACCTACTCTAGGTGGTCCTGCTCTGGCAGGGGGTTGGACTAGATGATCTTTCAAGGTGCCTTCCAACCCTTAAGATTCTGTGACAACCTAGCAGTATGTTTGCAGGCTCCGATTCAAAATATCTGTCCCGTTAGATAACACTCCATTACTTGGAGGGGAACTGGGTGCAGTGTTTTCTCACAGTGAAGTCTCAGTGAAATGCAGAATTATTTTTGGCACTGCCACATAATGGATAACAATCCTGTAGTTCAACTTTTCATAGTCCTCTTGGTGACATACAGATTGCCCTTCAGGTCCTTGTTTTCCGTGCTGTGTAGTAGGAATAGGAAAGAGTGTGTTAGGTGTCATTGGGACGGTCTGTGGAGTGTTTGCAATGGGAACTGATGGAAACTTTCCACAGCATGAGATTTCGCTACGGAAAAGCTTAAACTTTATGGATAATTTTAATGAACATAGTTGTGTCCTGGTACGTCATTTGTTATATGATTGAAACTTTTCCATTTTCCAATGCTAGAACACATTGCAGAGAATAAAAAGCTGTTTTAAAGGTTTATTTTGAAATTGCTACTGGGATATAAAGCTCATATGTGTGTTGGGAGAGGGGGATGACCAAACTGCAAACGCAAGCACATTCATTTGGAAAGGCTACAAAGCTACATTAATCTTTTTCCAGACAGCTTCATACTGTTAAATAGCATTTCCATGTATGCTGTGATGGTATCAAAGAATGCCTTATTTTTGCCTCTTTCATGACTTCCAAAGGGAAGAAACAGAATAATATTAACCTTTTCATATGTACATGTTTCAATGTGCTTCTGTAAAAATCTCTTCCCAGCTGGATTCCTGTAGTTCAACTTATTGCACTGTCATCTCTTGATAGTGAAAAATACTTTAGCTATTTACAGTGCATTTTTTGGCCAGTTGCCATAGCTTGCTGTTTATCAGCATGCCTGATGCTTTTAGGGAAGGAAATACCCATGATTTTTTTTTTTTGCCACATATAATCGAGTTAAGCATAGCCTAATTTACTGCTTTTTTGCTTTGTTGTGTTTTGGTTTTGTTGATCTCCACCTGTAGACATTTCTTTGTTATGCCAGCTCCTCTGAGGGAATTAGTCAATAGCTATTTTTATTCCCTCCTTACCATCTACTAAGCTGGAATCTTTACTGTCATTGCTCAATAAAGTGTTAAAATTTAACAGTAGCTATTTTTTTCTACATGTGTGTAAACTGAAAGACCAAGATTGAAATTCTCCAATGATTTCAATTTCTGAAGGAAAGCAGAAAAATAATATATGAGAAAGTGATGTAGTGGTAGGGCTCAATTTATTAAAAATTAGTTTAGCAAGTTTTCAGAAATAGATTACTTTGTAAAATAATCTATATACTCAAAATGGTGTTTTCAAAACAGTGATTGTTAACAGCTTTAAAAACCTGCTAGATGTGGCAAAATGAAGGATAGTTTTTCACTTGACTGAAGTGGGTTAGAGATTCAGACAGTGCTGTAAACTTGTATGACTTTCTTTTCTCTTTTTAGTCTCTTGAATGGGACAGTGTCTCTCACCACTATTTTATAATGAGCTCAGCTTTGAGTCAAATAATTTATTTATTCTAGGCCTCCTTAGAGCTGTTGAGGTTTTTAATAGGGTATCTACTAGTGCAAAAATTTATTTGGGACCTTTTCCTGGCCCATTTCTGTAGTTGAGACTGAAAGTAAATGCTTATGATGTGTGAAAATACTTGCTCAAGACCATTCCAGTGTCTGAAGGAAGCTCTGATCCAAACTTCTCTCCAAGCTGGGCTGAAATACAAGGGTCACTTGTAAGGATTTTAGTAGCTGACCCTTAAAGTTAGTAGTGTTCATGCAGGTTTTGGGTGCGAGCTGCCCTAAAATAATGTGACTATTACTCTGACACACACAAACCATGATCTTTCTTTTCTCACATCCTAGTACAGGATGATGGCTTTCTTGGGGTGGGACTACCTAACATGTAGTTTGTAATGGAAATTCTTATTCTCTTGCCACCTCTTAGATGATTTGTCACCTCCTTCCTCCACCCAAGATGTTTCAAAGTATTGAAGCTAATATTTTGAGGCAAACAGATATGCAAGTAAATGCCACGACATTGCAGCATATCCTTCCTTTTATACCAGCCAGGCCATGATGACAGGGAGCAATGTTAAAACCTTCAGAAGAAATTATAAATCCTTGCTGTAGCACATCTAACTCTGTTTTGGGTCTGAAATGGCTGCCTGTGAAAAGTAATTCTGAAGAAATGGTGGCAAAACATTTAGAAATGACTGTGTCTTTCCTATTGCTGTTTTCCAGTGTAATGAAGTGATGGAGCTGCTGCTGAACCTGGTTTTGAACGTGGGCATGTTTTGTTTATTTTGAATGTTTTCTTCTTGCAACTGAAGCTTATTGGACAACTGAACTTCTGGAGACCCATATTTTCCTGAAGACTTGTTGCTTGAATTCTTACCTGACATTAACATGTTGCACTTCTGTGCATTTTTTTGCCCTTTCACAAAAGATTTCTGTTGTCTTACAAGTCCTCCCTCTCTTATCACCTCAAAATCAACAGGAAGTTATCCTGTTTTTTAACAAGAACTTTTATTGTACTTTTAGTTTATTTAAAAGAGAATAAGTGAAACAGCTGTGTAGCAAGGCTCTAGATCAGTGATTTTATCTTTCTTTTAGAATAATGTCCTATATAATATATAATGTCCTCTGTAAACCTAGATTTGTCCCTCACTTTTTCATGTAATTTTGTACAGAAAGTAGTAGTTTTTTTTTTTTTTTTTGAAGACAGATGAATAAATGCAGACACTTTGTTATATCACCCAGGGAGCCCTCATCATGACTTACACTTATTATACCAGCTACATTCAAATCCAAAACAGCACAGGAGCTTCTCCCAGCAGGATATAGTCCTCGCTCCCTGAGAAGGAGCCTGCTGTGGTGAAGGGCAGGCAGGGTAGTTGCAGTGGTGGTAGCCCTTGCTCAGTTCTCTGCCTTTAGAAGTGCCTTTATCCTCATGCCGGGTCCCTCTGGTTGCCTCAGAGCAAGATGGTGTAAGCATCTGTGGCAGCACTCCACCGGGAGATTAGCTTGGATCCGGGCTGGTCTGTGTCCAAATCCAATGCCTCCTTTTGTCCTCTGTAGCCACAATCACATGCATCCTTTTCAGCTTTTTATGTGAAAAAAACCTTAGTTCATTCATTTGCTATTTGGAAGTGTTGCTTGAAATAACCCTGGGTTGCACTGGCAGTGCTGCCTGCAGGTCCTACTGCTAATGATTGTCTCTGCTTCTACCCCTCCTGGGACAGTGCCTCATCCTTGCTTCTCTGTTTCCCTGCCTGCAAAAAGGAGAAAAAGCACACAGACCTTTGGTGTCTGCAAGGGCTGTATCGAATAGCAGTGCTACAGTGTGGTCTCCCCTTCTCCCCATCCGTTGTTTACATGGAACCTTAGATAAGATGAGTATCTTTTGTTTTTCCTGTAGATAATAATAACAGCCTGTTTCTACCAATTCAGGATTATTTTTTGAGGAAGACGTGGGAAGAAAAATATGAATGTGGGTTTTATAAAGTATGTGTTACAGCAAAGGTTTGAGGGCAGGGAAACATCAGGCTGCACTCTGGATGGGAACACAGAATAGCTCAACTGAGCACTAGTCCCCTTGGAGAGCCTCTTGCCTCGGCTGCGTCAACCGTGGCTTGCTCACTGATCAGCCAGTAAGGTCTCCTCAATGTCAGTGCTTTCCCTTCATGAAAATACTGTCTTGCTGCTGCTCAGCGGCGAAAAGTAGTTGTCACAGTGCTATGATTAACAGAAGTATAGGAGTTACTATGCTAGTTGCTGCATGGGTTGGTGGGTTTCCATGACTGTTCTGGTCAATCTTTGTCCTCCTGTCACTTTTCAAAGTGTGGTTCCTCTCTTATGCCTGTTCAGATTTTTGTGCCTCAGTCGATATGGGAAAGCAATCTGCTTTTGTTCTGATAATGGTAGTAGCCTGGATTCAATTCCAAGTCTGAAAGTGGGAAGCTCCATTGATAACTTCTTGACCAAAGCTCACAGGGCAATTTTTTTTTTTTTTTTTACACTCTTTATGGGGGTGTTCACATGTTAATCTGTTGTTCTGGATATTGTTGGATACCTGTAGGAATGCAGGTGGGTGGATTCACAGATCATCACCTGAAAGGAATTTGAAATCTTTAGACTTGTGTTTTAATTGTTGTGTAAGCTGGGATAGAGCCCTCTTGTCTTTTTCCTGCTGTATACTGAAATGTGGCTGCTGTAAAGTAATTGGGAAGCATGTGTGGAGTAGAAAGTCCCCAGAGGGGAGAGTGGTAATTCTGCCATTGCAGGGGAACTGATGATGTGTTCTTTTTATGTTGTTCTTTTGTTTCATGTCTCACTAATTCATTCACTAGTTTTAGGTAAATCGATCTGTAGATCTAACTTCATCAGCAAAGACTTCATAATTGGACTCTGTGCTGGTTAAAACAATGCCTATATGCAATATGTCTTCATTATCTTAGGACTTTGCTATAATTCAGACTTCTGAGGCTGTGAGCATTTATTCTGCCCCAACCTAACTGTGTCCATGATGTTTGGAAACAAGGCAACAATTTCCTGGAGCCTCCTTTATCTCTTCTTGTTCCATCTGATGGAGAATTAAAAAAAATATATTTGTATATAATGTGACTGTCTTAATCCCATGAAATGTGCTGACATTTAGCTGTAACCCAGAGTTACTCATAGGATTTATTCCCTCCTTGTCTTCAGAGTTTAGTCTTACTTTAAGTGGGGCTTATTTGGATGGCAGCCTTTCACACTGCAACTCACAGAATGGTAGGGGTTGGAAGGGACATTTAGAGATCACCTAGTCCAATACTCCTGCAGAAGCAGGTTCACCTAGATCAGGTCAGACAGGAACATGTCCAGGTGGGTTTTGAAAACCTCCAGAGAAGGAGACTCCACAGCCTCCCTGGGCAGCATGTGCCAGGGTTCACTCACCCTCACAATAAAGAAGCTTTTCTTTGTGTTTAAATGAAACTTTTTGTGTTCCAGCTTCTTTCCATTACCCATTGTCCTGTCATGGATTCGTGAAACAAGACGTGCCAGATTTATAAGCTGAAGTTTACCTTGCTATTTCTCCAGCTGCTGCATCTATCTGGGAGAGATTGTTTTGTATTCTCTCAAGACTCAATTGTCTCAAGATAATTAAGCCTCTTTAAGCCCTTATACTTTCTATTCTGGGTACATTTATGAATATTTTTGCACTGTGGGAGTCTTTGTGAGTATTTTGCAATGACAAAATGTCAAGGCACTAAGCATGCAAGACAGTAGAAACTGCTTGTTATCTGTATGGCATGGAAATGTGTTTATCCTTCTGATCTGTACAGTCGAGGCCCATCATATTGCTGGGCACGCTCAGCGGCACTTTTAGGTAGGGGTGGAGTTTTCCAGACTCTCTGTATAGGTTTCTGTTCAGGTCCTGACCCTACAAACATGCATGTGGTAGTTACGCTGTTTGTATTGAATGAAAGATTATCTGGTGCACAGGATACTATAGTTAGCTGTAACAGACACCTGTCTTCAGTAATACACCATCCTCTATTGTCATTTTGTTCTAATGTCATATGAGATGCTGTGATTCTCTGTTTGAAAGGCAGGAGTGAAATAAAAAAATCCCTCTTGGGACCTTTTTTTGGATAGACATAAGGAAAAGCTGTGGGAGACCTCATTGTTTAAGATCTAGATGCTGTTGCCTAGTAGTTGACTGTGTCTTTAAGAAAAAAACAAACACAAAACCAAAACCAACCAGTATTTTTATCTGCTGTCTATCTGAAATTGTGTTTATCCTGCAGTGTTTATTAAACCTGAGTTAATTTTCCTCCTCTCATTCTATGGCTGCAGGAGCTTTGCCAGTAATGCCTTATAATAACTGGTTGTCTAAGACAGTGTGGGCTACAAGCCAGTTTCCTGTTCCGGCTCTGTGGGCTTCACAGGAGACTTGTTGCCTGGCATTGCCATGCTGTCCCTGCCCACACTGCCCTGGAGCTGAGCTCTGGCTATGGCTATCCCTGCTGCAGGAGCCCAAGCTGCCATGAAGAGAGACAACCTTGCCTCTGGGTGCTCTTTTGTTGAAAAATAATAATTATAAAGCCTTAATTACTCTCTGTCTCCCTCCTGTCCATTACTCTGAAGGGTTCTTGAAATAGAGTAATGAGCATTGTACTGTTATGTGGCAGTCTTGTGCTGTTTTAAAAAAGATCTTTGTGTCTCTTACCTTTTAATTTGTGTGATGACTGAGGACTATTTACTCCTTTTAGTCCTGGGAAATTTTTGTCAGGACTGTCTTGGCCGAGCTGAGTACTGTGGGTCACGCAGCTCTGTCAGCATTGACTTTTCATCTAGTCTTCCTCAAATACTTCCAGCCTGAAGCCCAGGGAACTGATGGGCTTATTGTTGTGATGCTTTCAGAGACAGGATTTGCTCTTGGTTCAAGTGTGAAATCTTGCTTGGCTTAGATGTTCGTAAATGTAATTTTCAGAGAAACTTCTGTATCTGACATTTATGTCTTTGGCAAGTTTGCAAAAAGCTGTTGCAGTCTGAGCTGCCCACAGCATATGCAAATAGTAGAAAGATGCTTGGTAAGTATGTTCAACTGTTTGAACAACACAGAGATAGATACCTATATTGATATAGTTTGTTTCTGTTGGGCATCTTTTAGTACCTTTCCATATTGCTGTGTTTCTGGGCACAGCCTCTTTGTCTCAGTTGAATTTTCCGCCAGTTATCCCATGGGTTCTGTTCCAGCTCTGAAAAGCATCCAGATGAAACACTAAAGATTTGAGGATCTGGTGAGTATGAGAGTTGCTCTTCGCCCAACAGTAAATCATGACCTGGGCTGTGAAGCCCTAAGCTTTTGAGGAGGAATGCCATGTTCCTGGAAAAGTGAAGATTTTTCTAGTAGGTTCATCATACTCTGTTGGTATTGTTAGGTCTGGGCAGGGACTATTTCTATGGAATGGGGTGCATGTATCCACATCTCCATATATCCACAACTGAATTATAATACTTACGTAATTTATGTAATATTTATGTAATACTAGAAATTTCTGGTAGCATGTCTGTGTTAACACAAGGCATGTGGGGGTTTTCTGATTTCACAGAATCACAG
>WBNH01007452.1:12433-33608 GCA_013401255.1 Urocolius indicus
GGGGGGGGTGTCCCAAGCTGCCACCAGCATGGCCCAGGCTGAGGCTCCAGCCCCTCACAGAGTCAAGCAATCATCACTGTTGGAAAAGACCTTGAAGATCTTCAAGTCCAACCACTCCTGGGCATTCACAGGTGCTGTTTGCTGTCTCTGCACCCTGCTTCAAAGAATCTCAGAGTGCTGGGGGCTGGAAGGGCCCTGCAGAGATCCTCCAGCCCCAACTCCTGCTCAAGCAGCTTCCCCTGGCTCAGGGGGCACAGGAACATGTCCAGGTGGGGTTGGAAACCTCCTGAGGAGCCTCCACACCCTCCCTGGGCAGCCTGGGCCAGGGCTCCCTCCCCTCAGCACCAAAGGAGCTTCTCCTCCTGTGCCAGGAGAACTTCCAGCTTGTTCCCATTAACCCTCGTCCTGTCACTTGAGACAACAGATGACAAGAGTCTCCTCACTCTCCTGAACCCCTCCCCAGCTCAGATATTTTCACCTTCCCTGTCTCTCTCCAACTGGGGAGCCCAGCACTGGAATCAGGACTCCAGAGGTTTCCACTCAAACCATGCTCTGGCTCCCAGCACCCACCAACCCTTCCCCCAAGCCTCTGATGCTCTTTGCTCTTAACACTGGTGGTTTGTGGGGGCAGAACTCCGACTGTCCACAGGCTTGTAAGGCTTCAAACCCCATTCATACCTGCTCCTCTGTGAATGCTCCTTGGCTGCCTCCTTCACCCTCTGGTCCCTGGGGAAACGTGGGACCTCGGGTTTGGGGGGTGTGTGTGTGTGTGTGTGTGTGTGTGTGTGAGCAAGAGTGTGGCCACTCTCTCCTGTGCCTGCCTGATGACTCATGTAGGGTACAGTGAGCCATGTCACAATGCCTGGCTGCTACCATGGCACTACCATGGATCTCCAGGGGAGACAAAGTGGTTCCTTGGGCTGTGATGGAGAGATTCTGAGGATTGTGAACAACCCTGCCCTGAATTCCTGAGCATTGTGGGGGGGGTGAACATCCTCCCCAGCACCCACTGCTGCTCTGCCTGAGCCAGGGCTTTGCTCTCTGCTGCTTCAGCCAGTGGCAGGAGCTTTGTTAAACTCATCATCCTCATTACAGAGATGTGCTGAAACAGGGTACAAACTGCTTCGTTGATTGCAGCAAACTTCCTTGTGACTAGGAAGGGATTTTTCCTCCTCTGCTTTGCTGGGGGACCTGAGTGACCAGGCAGATGATTTCTTGTGCAGAACAGACCAGCTCATGTGGTTCAGTCTGGTAAAACTCAATCCCATGACCCAGGGGGTTCACCAGCCACCAGACAGGCAGGATGCCTCTGCAATTGCCCTCACATTCCCTGCAATGGAACCTTTGGGACAGGGTTGAGCCTCAAGTGCTGCCTTGGCTCTGTTGCACCTCTGCTCAGGCTTTTGAATGGAACGAGGGACAAGAGCTGTAAGAGCAGCCCTGAGCTTCTACCTGAACACCAAGGGAGGAGAGCTGTCATCTCAGCAGATCAATGCCACTTGTCAAGGCAGCCAGAGCTTAGCATTTCATTTCCCAGCTGCCAGGAGATTAACCACACAATTGGCAGGTGTGATTCTATTAACAGAGGAGGGAGAGCAGGGGCCTGAGGTCGTGCTGGGTGCAGATGGGGAGCAAAAGAGTGTTTGGGAACAACAAACTGTTTCTGTAGGAAAGAAACGTTCATGTCACGGATCCCAACCCTGTGGTTTGGGCTGTGTGTGCTCAGAACTGTCCTCTTGCCCTCTGCCTGGGTGGTTTGAGGGCTTAAGGACATCAGAAGAGTCCTGTGGAGGTCCAGCTCACCTTCAGTTCCAGCCAGGGCCTGTGCCAGCTACCTGGGAAGGGGTTTAAAGCAAGGCTTGTGCTTTGGGTCCATTCCCTCCCCATGACTTCTGCAGGTGTGATGCTGTCTTTGTGTTTAACAGCTCTGGTGGAGAGCATGTCTGCCTTTGAGCTGATGAGCTCCAGGCTACTCCTGTAACCCCAAACTCACCTGATAAAAGTGGAGATAGATGATGAAAGGATCCCACAGCCGAGCTGAGTGCAGTGGCTGAGCTGCTCCCACAGCAAAGGTGAAGTCCTGGCCTCACACAGCTTTTGCCAAAGGATTGGGGTGTCCCCTGAGCACTCTCTGAGAGCACAGCACTGGGTTTGCTGCTGGAGCTGGAGCTGTGCAGATGTTGTCACCCTGAGCTTGTCCTCTCATGGCCATAAATGCTCCCCTTCATCTCGAGCTCAGCACGGACAAATGGATTCTCCTTGGCTTGCCCCTGTCCTGGCCAAGCTGCTGCCTTGATTTTTAGGAACATCAGCATCAACTTGCTTACAGTCTGCAGCTAAAATTGCACCAGGGATCAATTCACATCTCAGGTTTTACAGCACTCTCACAAAGCTCATTCAACTGGGTCTGAAGCATTCAGACAAGCTGTAACCCTTAGTCCTCCCCCCCTCATCAGCTCAGCAGAGCTGACAGCCGTTGTCTGCCACGTTTGTCATCCTGCCCTGGCCTCCTGAGCATGGCACGGAAACAAAGAACTTGTTAGCCCTGCCTTTGAGATCAAGATATAAGCAGACGATTGATTTTCCTCCTTCTTCTCATTAGTGAGCTCTGACACTTAATAAAGCATGTCTTTCCACTCTGGGGGTAAGCAAAGCAGGCAGAGAGGGGCTGGCAGAGGGGGCTGGGAAGCAGGGATTCATCTTTATGGAAAATCAATAGCTGGGACAGAGAAATTGGCAGAAGCCAAATGAAGAGTCTCTGGCAATTGCTGGCTCCATCCCTCATGTTTATTGCATCTCTGAGCCAGCCCAGACACACAGCACATGGCTGGGGCAGCTCAGCCTCGGGGGCTGTGTGCTGCTGCTGCTCCCAGCTGGGGCCTGGGGGGGTGCCAGGAACATGTTTGGAGCAGCTTTTTGCTTCCAGGAGATTCCCTGTCCCAGGGACAGAGGGCTGTTCCACACAGACCTTGCTGCCAGAGGTCGTGTCACAGCCATCCCTGGCAGTGCTGGCATTAAAATGTCTCAGTATCACCCCCTCCTCATTCCTCCAGGTCTCCTGACCTTGGCTCTGTGACTGCTCCTCTTTGCCTGTCCCATGGGAAGAACAGGACCATCAGAGCAGGGCTGCCCATCAGTTGGCTACACTGAGCTGCTTCCAAGCCCTTCATGGCCAGGGTGTGACTGATTCACTGGCTGCTTCCCCTCCCTTACTTTCACTGGTGTCTCATATACCTGATATAAAAGCTACATTGCAGAGAGATCCCAAATGCAAAGCAGCAGCACACAGCAGGGACCTCGCTTTGCTCACCAGGCTGATTCACCAGGCTCACTGTGGGATGGAAGAAGGCTGCAGTTCTCTCAGGAACTTGGTGAAGGGTGAAACTGCTCCCTGGGATGCCAAAACCCCCAGCTGGACCAGGCCAGGAAGGAGTTAATTATGTCCCCGGGGCAGCAATTAACTGCAGCTCATTACACTCAAGCAGTGGCACCTGAAGAAGGAGCCCCACAGCCTGCACCTCTGAGTCTGGGGTGACTGTTTGCCTGCAGCAGGACAAGAAGTTTGTGGGTTTAGGGGGTGATTTGGGGCCAAAACCTTCCCTGGTCTGTGCCCAGGGTCTGCTGCATGCAGGGCTGGATGCTCAAGGCTTCCTGGGGAGGGAAAGGGGAGCCTGTTAGCTCTCCTTCTGCTGGATGTTTGGTGGTTGGACAGCCCAGACAGCTCCCAGCATCAAAGGGGAGTCCTGGGGCACAAAGACCCTCCTTGCTCCAGCAAGTACCTGGACTGTGTGGGATGAGGGAGGTGAGAGCTCCTGTGACCTGAAGCAACTTGACCTTGCAGGAGGCTTATCAACAGCCCATTCAGATACCCTGGTGCTGTCCTTGAGCACGAGCTCCAGGCAGGCTGCTGTGTCCCAGCTCCCACAGCTCAGCCCAGCAGCCAGCCTGCCTGCCCCTTCTCCAGAAGGAAAAAACCTCTCCAGGGGCTCAAGTTTGCTTGGACATGAGACAGAGAGAGAGAAGCTGGGAAGTAGGAAACGTGCTGAGCCTCCAGACTTGTCCCCTGGAGTCACCTGCTTGGGGCTGTGGCTGGCAGAGAGGGCAGCTGGGCTACTGTGAGCAGCTCTGAGTGGGGTTGGGAGCAGAAGCAATGCTGAAGAGTCCCCCTGCAAAAAACCTGTGAGAAACCAACACAAATAAATGAAAGTTCTTGGCTCAGAAGCTTGTTGAAGGATCTTCTCTCTGGCAGAAGAAAGAAGGTCTTAATGCCCTCCCTTGCTGCTGCCTCCCAGCCTGTGTCTGCAAGTGGTGGGTGCCCAGAGGAGCAGAGGCCATTCACTCTGCCAGGAAAGGCTGAGGATGAGAAGTGGCTTTTTGTAGGGGGAACGGAGTCCTGGCCTGCAGTGGCTCTGGCCAAAGCTGCAGCCTGTGCCCTGTGCAGTCCCTGCCGTGGGGAGAGGCAGGAGTGGGGGGTGAGAGTGAGGTGGGCACCCTGTGCCCTGCACCCACACGTGAGCTTTTGGGCAGGTCAGAGGCAAATCACAACCAGATACCTCCTGCCTTGGCCCATCTTCCCTCTCTGCAGCTGTGGTTGGACTCAGGATGGTTGGTTTGGGGGCTGTTGCTCCTCCTGCTCCACTCCCTGGGCAGGGGCTGGGGCATCTCTGGGGCTGCTTTGTGCAGGAGGAAGGACGGGGTGGCCATGGCCATGCCACACAGCCTGGGGGCTTCCAAGAGCTGCTGGGACTCTGTGTGCAACAGGACAAAAGGGCTTTAGTGATAGTTGGGCCTCACCTGCTGTGCAGCACATCTCTGTGCTACAGCCCCCCCCCCCCACTGTCCCACAGGCAAACAAAGGGGGGATGGAGGGTGAGGAGGGTCCACCCTCATCCTCCTCATGGTGCTGCCTGGCAGCACCCACCCACCAGCCTCTTGTTTGCCCCTCAGCAGCCGCTCTGGGAGCTGCCGTGACTCAGCTGCAGAGCGTGGGCTCATCCTCTGCTTCTGCTGCAAAATGGAGCCACTCATCACCACCCTGGGGATGAGGCAGGTCAGAGCCCTGTGCCCATAAAACAGGCCTTGCTCTTTCCCCACCTCCTACCCCAGCTCAGGCAGCTGCTGTCTGGGTGGGCTGAGGGCTGCCTGAAGTGGCTGCTGCTCCAGGAGCTGGATGAAGATGGATTTCTGCTGTGCACTGCAGGGCTGACTCAGTGCTGCAGCTGAGAAACACGGTGCCCAGAGCTTCTGTGGAGAGGAGCCTCTTGAACACGCTCTGCCCTGTGTCAAAGCAGAGAGTGAGGGAGCACAAAGCTGATGGCAGCAGCCTCTCACCTCTGCTCTGAAGCCATGAGGGGAGGTTGGTGCTTGCCCAGCTGCCACGGGAGACCAGCACAGAGCTCGTGGGCATAGGGGCTGCCAGGAGCTCCCCTGCCTGGCCCCTGCTGCCTGGCTGAGGCCCTGGCCACGTGCAGCTCTACCCCAGCACGTGTCTGCCCCAGCTCCCTGAGGAGCTCAAGGGCAGGGGATGGCTGCTGCTGGGGGTTCTTCTGTCAGCTATCAAGTGCTTTGGAGCACCTCTGTGATGTGCAGCAGCCCTGTTTGCATAGGAAACAGCAGCTCTCCAGAGACCTAAATCCAGAGTGAAACATTCCTCCTCCTGACTGACACCAGCCTCTCCCTAATGGTGTTTAAAAGCTTATCAGCTGTTGGCTGCTCTGAGCTGTCACCCCCCCCCACCTCTGTTCCAGCTCCTCACCTGCAGGGTGGTGGCACGTGTGAAGTGACCCAGGGCTCCCACTCCCAGCTCCTGCTGCATCTCATCTTCATCACAGAGAGCTGAGGCTGCTCCACGTCCAGTCACAGACACGAGTGTGATGCCATGCAGCTGGCAAGGTGAGCCCTGCCCCTGCTGCAGCTTCAGGCAGAGAGAAATGGTGAGAGCAGAGGGAGCCTTCCTGGAGCTGCAGGGGAGTCTAGGGGTGGCTGCATGTGCTGAGGGGGCAGCAGCGTGGTTTGTCCCACACTCACAGCCAGTGTGACTGGAGCCAGGCTGCTCTGGATGCTCTGGGCAGGACCAGGGGGGATGTTTGACCACCCAGAGCTGCCCTTGCAGTGGTGCCAGGCAGCCAGTGCCCCTTGGCTAGTGATAACCACAGCTTGCCCTCCCCACTCCTTTACTTGTGTGCTGGTGAGCAAGGCAGCTCCAGCCCTCCCTGCAGCCCCAGCGTGGCCTCCCTGCCATGAAAACATCCCTTTGAGGTCCCTGTCAGCAGCCATCAGGGAGCACAATGGTGATGGCCACGTGGGGGGAGCCCCTGGCCATGCAGCTGGTGGTGCTGGGGCTGCAGAGGGGGAAGCAGGAGGAGAGGCCTGGCCCTGAGCACAGCCCAGCCTGGGCACCATGGCTGCCTGGGGCATCACACAGAGCCTGGCAAGTGCCAGGGCATGGTCTGGGCTGCAGGGCCACCCTGTGCCCCACACTGGCTCAGGGCACCTGGCAAATCACTGCCTCCTGTTCCCTGCCCAAAGGAAAATCCTCTGCTCACTGCAGGATGGGGCTCAGATGCTTTTTGCTGTGGCTGCCAGCCATGGCTCAAGGGACTCCCAGCTGGGAAGGGGGCACTGAGGGGGTCCCAGTTGAGAAGGGGGCACTGGGAGGTCCCCGCTGGGAAGGGGGCACTGGGGGATCCCAGTTGAGAAGGGGGCACTGGGAGGTCCCCGCTGGGAAGGGGGCACTGGGGGATCCCAGTTGAGAAGGGGGCACTGGGAGGTCCCCGCTGGGAAGGGGGCACTGGGGGATCCCAGTTGAGAAGGGGGCACTGGGAGGTCCCAGTTGAGAAGAGGGCACTGAGGGGATCCCAGTTGAGAAAGGGGCACTGGGGGGGCTCCCAGCTGAGAAGAAGGCACTGCAGACACCAAGCAGTGAGAACAGTGCTAAAGCTGAGCAGGGGCAAGAATAAATGGACACTGCATGCCAGGGAGCATCAGGCAGGTTGGCACTGACCACTCTGCCTTGGTTTAATGCCCTAAGCCCCTGGGGGGGAAGCAGGCTTACCCCCTAAGCCTGGTCTTTGCCAGACTTGCCCTCTTGGTCTGCCCAAGGTGCCTCCCTTTCCTTCCCAACCAGCTGCTGGTAGCAGGGCTGAGGACAAACACACCAAGCTTATGTTTCAAGTTGTGTGGCGTTTCAACCCCATCCAACAGCTTTATTCACACAGACATCTCAGAACTCACAAAGCCTCTGCCACTCATCCACACCAGGGGATCCACAGTGGGCAAGGAACTTAAATAGAAACATCTCACACCGACCCCAGTAACCCAAGTACAAAAAAAATAAGTCATAGAAAGTTGTTCACACAAGGTCCAAAGTCACCAGCTTCTGTGCAAAAACAAAGGGAAATACAGACTCGTGGGCTGACATCAGCTTTAAGTTGGGAGTCTGGGTTTAAGCCTTTTGCCCTTGTTAGCTCAGCACAGGGGGGGAGAAGGGAGCAGGGATGTCCCTGTCCCCAGGCTCACCTCTGCAAAGCTGCTGAGCTCCAGGGCTGGGGACACCAAACATTTTCTTTTAGCCCCTGCCAGCTCTTCCAGCAGCCTGGATATCACCTTGGGGGTTTCAAAGCACTGGAGCACGCTGCAGAGCAACAGATGTGTCACATCACAGCTGGAAGAGAGCAGCTCCCTGTGCACCCACCACCCCCAACACCCTGCTCTGAAGTGGGAAATGCTTTAGGACACGAAGGGCCACGCTCTGGCACGTGCCCAGCTCCCAGGAGCCATGGGCACAGCTCTGCCCAGTACCAGCAGCAGCTCCCTGGGGAGCCCAGGGCACGAGGAACCACGGGGTCAGGGGCTCTGCCTTCCAGCTGCAGCCAGGCTGCTGGGATGGGAGGCTGCCAGGAGCCAGGTAAAGCCCAGAGGCTGCTCCTGCTTGGGGCTGAGCACCCCATGTCTGTCCTGAAAGGAGCCCAGGACCCCCCCCCGGCCCCAGGCAGCTGTAGTGTGAGGCTTGGGCAGCACAGCCCTGGGGTAAAGAAAAGCAGCAACACATTCCCCTGCTCTCATGACCTGCAAGAAGCACAGGGAAAAGGTCCCAGCTTGTGCCCTGAAGCATCTGCCCCACTGAGGGCTTAAACCCAGACTCAGTACTGCACAGGGAGGAGACACAATGCACACGAGGGAAGGGAGGATTCCCACACAGGGGAGGATTCCCACATGGGTGGTAAATGCTTGTTTGAAGTCTTATTGCTCCAGAAAGGCTCTGGGAACCTCTGATATGTAAAGGAGCTGGGTCCTGAGGAGTAAAGGAAGACCACAGGGGTAACTCTTTTATCTGTCACTAGCACTGCTGAACCTGAAACACAGCAGCAAGGGGATAAGGGGGAGCTAACCTAAGCCCTTCAGGCTGGAGACACCTCTGCTCTCCTCCTCACGGCCCAAAGCTGGTCAGGAAATCCCCACCAGTGCCTTGCTGCAGGCTGGTGCAGATAACACAGTTTCCCAATCCTCCTGAGGCTTGNCAGTTTCATACAATCACTCCCCCAGCATGGGCACTGGCAGGGGTTATTGTGAGAGGGTGCTCAGCTCCCCCTGCCACTGCCCAGCACCCCCACACTAGGATGCTCAGCATCACTGAGGCCAGGCAGCCTGACCCTGGGGCTGGGCTGCAGCCTCGCTGCTGCTTTCTTAAGCTTGAGCTGTCCCAGCAGTGCATCCTCATGCCAAAAGCATCTACAGGGGAGGGAGAAGCAGCAGCTAGACAGGAACTGCTGGATAAACCCAGCCAGGGAGAGAAGCCTCAACATCCTCCAGCCCACAGCACTTGGGAGGGTTGAGCTGTTCCCACTGTGCTCTAGAGGGAGTGCTGGTCTGGCTCAAAGGGACTGGGAGGAGAGACAGTGTGAGCATGTAAACATGAGGCAGGTTCCTGGATAATCTGGGGAGTCCAGCACAAACAGCAGCAAAATCATGAGGGAGAAATGTTCTTGGAAAGACAAACTAAAGCAGGGCAACAGCCACAGTGGCCAGAGGCTCCCAGCCCCTGGGCTCAGGACTCACTCACCCTCCGTAAGGCACTACAGCCTGCTCCCAACAGGCTGCTCAAACACCTGCAGTGCAACAGCTCAAGTGGACTTGTGTGAGCTGAGGATGGCCTGGAAGGGTGCAGGACCAACAGGGGCTGATCCTCCCCAAGGGCTTGCCTGGCCACTGCCTGCCAGGCTCACCCCTGCCCCAGAGAGGAGTAGCAGTCCCAGGGGGCAAACTCACTCCTCACCTTCCACCTGCACCTCCTGCCCCTCAGGCTTGGTTTCCACACACACACACACAAATCCCCTGCTAGGAAGCTCCCTTCAAGTGGGATGTACAACTGGGTGAGGAGCCCTTTCATCAGGGCATGCCTGGTGAGCAGGGCTGGGAGGGTAAAGCCCCCTGACTGCACCCTTCATGCCAGGGCCAGGCTCTAACAGCTGGAACTCTCAGGAGCAGAGGCTCTGTTAGGTGGAGGAAGGCTGGTTCAGTGAAGACTGTACTTGTGAACCAGAGAGTACAGCTCTCATCTCACTGCAGCCCCAAGGAGCTGAGGGAGAAACCCACCTGCAGCTCCTGGGCACAGCCACTGCAGGGCCATGGGAGCAGCCAACGTGCTCTGCAGCCAAGCCCAGACCCCAGCAAGCAGCCTGGCAGGAGACTGGACAGTCATGGTCTGGCTGGGGCTGCCCACAGCCCACACAAGCATCCCTCAGAACAAACAGAGCAGCAGCGTGGGAACAGGGGCTTGGCACTGCCCTTGTGCTCTCTGGACCTTCACCAGTCACAGACAAATGGTCTGGAGCCTCCTGGCATTGTTCTCCTAAGTGGGACACGGCCTTCCTGCCTCAGCTTTGTGTCCTGCAACAGATGGAAGAGGGGAAAAAAGAAACCTCTCCCTCTTTTCCCTGCTTTGGCTCTGCCTCAGCCCACCTGAGCTCGCTGCTGGGAGATCAGCAAAGCACACCAAGCAGATCCAAGGAGGTGCTGCCAGTTCAGAAACCCCCTTCCCAGTGATGCCACAGGGAAGCTGCAGCCTGCACACAGGAGAGGGGCAGCCCCCAGAGCAAGGAGCAGAGGGTGGGAGGGAGCCTGTGCTGCCCCTGGCCCTGGCAGCCCCCTCCCCACAGCACTGCAGAGCCATTCAACCTGGCAGGAAAGGCTTCAGTGGGTTGAGGAGCTGCAGGGTGAGGTGGGGCAGTGCTTGGCATTGCATTTACAGTGAGCCAAGACCATCAAACACAGGCTCAGCCCCAGCATCTTAGTGTTGCTCTAAAGATAGGCAAGGAAACAGAGTATTAACTGCTCAGCCTGAGGTTCCAATCTCCTTACCTGAGCTGTACTGTGAGCAAACCTAAACAGCAGCATTTTGCCTTTTTGCTTCCTAAGAACAGTGATCTAAGCAGGGAGGAGTGTTTAGTGGGAGCCTGGAATCCATCTGGGCCAAACCTTCCCCTCTCCCAAGTACTGCTCCCAGCAGCTGAAGCCTGGCAGTCCTGAGCACTGGATGCTTTCTGTCTCTTTGTAGGCAGCCCATGCCCACCTGAGAAATGAAATCTCCAACACCCTCTGTACACAAAGACCACAATAAGTATCAGCAGTGGAATCCAGCTCAGGGAGAGCACCCATCTGCCCATGGCAGCAGCAGACCTGCCTTCCAGCTCCTTTTTACTCTTATGTAAACTGCTCAGAGCCTGGGCAGCATCCACCTGCTCTGAGCTGCCTGGTTATGACATTATTGAGCTGCTTGCAATGCAGGGGCCAAGACTCTCTCCTTCTAAAGCATCACATTCCCAATGCAGGACAAGCCATCACTTTGCTCCCACCTCTCCTAAGCAAAGGCAACAGCTTTAAACCCAAAGCTGTACCCAGCCAGACTCAAGAGCTGGTGCCTGGCAGCACACCTTGCTGGAACCAGATCTTCTCTGCAAACACCTACTGAGCCAGTGGCAGCACAGGAGCTGGGGATAGGGCTGGGCAGGAGCAGCTCAGCTCTCTGGAGCTTATCAAAGAGTCTTGTGAGCCCCACAGCTGCCAACTCATGCTCCTCCACAGGCCCCTGGAGGCCCCTTCCCCACCCTCCACAACACCTCTTCCCAACAAAACAAAGCAACACTCAAAGGTTTCACATTGCCAGAGATCCTGCAGACCAGGGATCTTCAGTTATCACCATCTTCCCTTATCTTTGACTTCTCTCCTTGCACATGTATCGTGGAGATTATGGGTCCCTGGTAGATAAACCTGCAAGAGAAACAAAGAGAAGGAGAGGTCAGGTACAGCCTACAGTTCTGTCCCAGTTACTAAGTTGTGACAAGGTCCTGCCCAGCTCTCCTGCTGCCATCAGACCCAGACTGCAGGCAGGTGAAGCAGGCAGGATCAGTGTGCTGCTCACTGCATCTCTCCTTTCCTTTCCAAGCCTTAATTAAAGCAGCATTTGAAGCTCTGGGAGCACACACCTACACGGTCTCCATGAGAGAACAGCACAGCACCAGGCAGGAGTGGGATGGTGACCAGAGTGGTGCTGGAGGGAAGGGACATCCCTGCAGAGAGAGCACCCCCTCCCACAGCCTGCCACTGGTCCCACTTAGGCCACAAGATGGGTTTGTGTCGTGGTTCAAGCTGAGAAGGCAATGCAGCCCCCCCAGAGCCACTGACACACCTCTGACAGCACAGGGTGAGCAGCAGGAACAGTCACAAAACATCCCTGTTACCAACAGCCTCTTCAGCATAAACCCAAACCACAGCCCTGGAGCAGCTCCTAGGAAGAAAATGAGCAGTTAACAGCAGTTTAGTTTTTCCCCAGACTTGAGCTCTGAGCTCAGGAACATGGAACAAGGAATGGAAGAGGCTGGTGGGGGGTTCAGCTCCCTCCCTGCAGCAGGGGCAAGTCCTCTCCCCCCCAACCCTCCAGCAATGAGCAAGGGGTTCTGCAGAGACACTGAGCAACAGAGCAGTGGAAAGAGCTGCTGAAGAAAAGCTGCCACTGCCCAGCAAATTACTCCCATCCCTCAGCCCTAGGAAATCTCATTAAAGAAATCCATGCCCAAGGAACACAATATGTAAAGGCAGAGGCTGCCCTGTGGCTGGCAGCAGAAGGCAGGGCCATGGGCAGGCTGCTCTCCAGGAGAAGGTAGCCAGGAGATGCCTGTGCAGGCTGCAAGCAGGAAAAAAAAGCCTTTGAGAGAAGGCAGACAGCTGGGCATGGGGTCAGGGCAACCACAGCAGAAACCCTCTGGAAGATTCCTCTGCAGTGCAGCTTCTTTAGGAAGTGGGGCAGCACTTCTGTTCCTGCTTCCCTGCAGCAGGAGCATTTTGGGGGGGAAGGCATTTGCAGCCCTGAGCTCAGAGCTCTGAGGCAGGAGAGCTCACTCCACTGCCACACAAGCCTTCCTGGGGCTTGTTCAAGAGCTTTTAATCCCTCCACTGGTGCCACTTATAGTTTTAATCAGCTCCAGTGCTCATTCAGCATCAGCATGAGCAGGATGTGAAGCAGCAGCCCTTGCAGCCCTAGGCAGGATGACACTGGGTCACAGCAGAGGCAGGAGCTGGCAATGAGGACAACCCCAGAACCTTCCCATGTTAATGACATCACCTGCCCCTGCTTGGGAACACAGCCTCCTCCATCTCCCAAGTCCCTCCTCATGCTCTGTATGTGTCTGCAAGGCAATAACTCATCAGGGTGGGTGCAGCCACAGTGCTGGGCTATCACAGGGCAATCCAGAGACCATCAGGAGGTACCTGGCACAACCCAGCCACTCCCTCACCTACTAGAAAAGGCTTTTGTCCTCTTTGCCTCAAAGGTATGCTTTTGGGAACACAATCTCAGGCTTTATCTAGAGAAACTCCTCCTTCAGAAGGCAGGGAAGAGCACAGTGTTGAAATAACAAAAGATAAGACCCTTCTGCCCAGGGAAATGCTGCCCAGCTTGGCTGGACCTTATGGCCCCAGGGCTACTGGCAGCACTGGTGAAGGGAAACATAGATAAGCAAGCTCACCTCCACCCCAGAGAAACCAAGCCAGAAACACCTTTCCTGGCTGAGAAATGACATTTGCCATCTGGAAGGGTAAGAGAGCACAGAGCCTGGCAGGTGTGTGCAGCACCTGTAGCAGAACCAAAGGCCAAGCTGCTGGGACACGAAGCAAAACTCAGCTCAGTGGCACAGCAAAGAATAAGCCAAAATAAGCCAAGGTTGAGCAGGGTCTGAAGCAGCCCTGGGGAAGAACAACTCACTGTATGACCCAGCAGCTACGTGCCAGTGCCACACTTCAGTCAGGAGAGGTTACTGGAGTTCCTTGGTCCACTTCAGTTACCTGAGAGCACAGCCCAGGCCCTGCTCTAAATCCCCTGCTAAGCTTCTCAAGCAGGTTTCCAATTTAGGATCTGCATTCAAACACCAGCCAGAGACAGGCTGGGCTGAAGGCACAAGGCATGAGAAAAGAGAAGCACATCCCATACGGTGCTGCCCCCCACACAGAAGCCAGAGAAGGCAATGTTGGGCTCCCAGCCTGGCCAAGGGGCCACGTTCCACGTGCCAGGCTCTTACATAAACCCATCCCTGGCTGCTGCAGCTGTGTCACCCACGGCTGCAGACTCAGGGCTGGCTCTGGCCAGGGAGGGAGGGAGGTTTGTAGAAGGCAGCTGGGTTCTCAGCACACAGCCTGGGGGTAGGACTGTCCCCTGTGTGTTTGTTATCCCTGCATGTACTATTCTGCAGAGCTGAGCAGGATGAATTTCCTCCCCTCCAGGGCACGGGGCTGGTTGCATAACTCAGCAGCATCCTGGCAGCACAGATGGCAGCACAGCAAAGCCAGGGCTGACCCTCAGCCCATCCCCAGCAGACAGCCAGACCCACACCTTGGCCTTGGGGCACCAGGTGGGGTGTCCCACTTCAACCCTGGGACTTTTATCACACCCAATGTGAAGAAGGGCTCACATGTTTTGCTGATTCCCCCACCCTAATCCCTTGCCCACACTTGCTCTGGGACCAGTGAGGAGCCCCAGGCAGCTGCATCAATTAACTGTGCTGGAGATGTGAAGGGTGGGGAAGGGATGGTCCTTTGACCAGTTTGGACAAAACCAACAGTGACAGAACTAGACCCTACACCCCATGGGCCTTTCCTTCTCTGTACTCCTGCTCCTCTGCAAACAGCACAAAGTTTACCTGGGCACACAGCTGGAGAGGGGATGGGCAGCACATCACTGTACATAAGCCTCAGGTGGGCAAGGAGGAGAGTTTGCCCCCACTTTCCCCCCATCCTGCTGCTGGAGGCTCACCCCAGAGCCAGCCAGGCACAGCCACAGCCTGAATGAAGGCTGGGTGTTTGTTTGCTGGCTCAGGCAGCCATTTCATCCCTCTTTGCTCTCCTTGGATCCGTGTCTGCCCTGCTCCAACAGATCCTGGGTGGTTTTGGGGTGAGGTGAGGGCTGGGAGCAGAAGCTGCCTGACACAGGCAGGCTCTCAGAGGTCTCCTGTGAGCAGCAATGGTCAGGCAGCTCTCCAGGAGCTTAAGAAGGAAGCCAGGCTGGGAAAACATCAGCCTCACTCCTGGTAATCTGTCATTTTTCAGTTTCATTGAAGTGTTTGGCTGAGAGAGACCCTAGTAACCAGCTCCTGTTTACAGGCAGCTCTGCCATGCAGGCAACACCTCCCAGACCTTCAGTGTCACTGGTTCCTGCCACCACCAGCTGCCTCACGTCCCCAGGGCTCCTTCCAAACCGTGTGTGACCAGGAGGACTGGGACCATTTAGAACCCAAGCTGAGGGGAGAAGGGAGAGGACTCTGCTCAAAGCACAGCAGCTCTGTAAGCTTCCTTCCTGAGCAGATACAGCACAGACTCAGGTGCTGGAGAGCAAAGCATCCCACTGGGTCTGGGCAAGTGCAGCTCACCCTGAAGGGAAGTCCTGCTTCAGCAAGGAAACGAAACGAGACGGACCCATGAGACAGAGCCACGTGCTTTGGAGGTGAAAGCAAAGGAAACAGCTTTGTGCTGAGACAGACCTGCTCAGCAAGGCACTGAGGTGGCCTGGGTTGAGTCTCAGAAGGGAAAGACTCAGCACCAACAACCAGTGCAATTACACCCTGCAGCAGAGGAAGCAGAAGGAGCAGCTCCTGCCCTGCCCCAGGAGATGGATGTACCCAAAGCAAGGTGCTCATGGGTCTCTGCTGTGCACCAGTCTCAGGCACTGGTCAGGACCTCTGAGGAGCAGGGCTCCTGCTCTGCCCTGTCAGCTCTGCTGGAGGAGAGACAGGCAGTGGCACATGCCATTCTGTTTCCCACTTCTACCTTATTTTATGCAGTAGAATAGGTGGAAAAAAGGCTCAGAAGCAACGCTCTGATGAGTCACTATAGAAATAGCTCTGGGAACATAAAAGCCTCCTTTGTGTCACTACAAAGTACACGATGGAGCCGACACAGCAGCCAGAACAACCCAGGAGCTGTGGCTCACTTACCCAGCTGCAAAGCACAGCGCTGCCCTGCCCCTGGATTCAAGCAGCACACGTCACCTGGTCCATCCTGGATTCCAGCTCAAAGGCATCAGGTCGATCCTGTGGGTTAGCAGCCAACATGTCTTTCAAGAGCTGCTTGATCCCCTCAGACATGGAAGTCCTGCGCTTCTGGGGGATGTGCAGCTCCATCTTTGGGTTCTCTAGCAGTGCTTCCCCCACTGGCACAATCTCAGTGCCCTGCTTGATGTAGGTCCCCAGCAGCTCCCTCTTAGTGTCAGCATCAATGAAGGTGATCCTCTCAATCATAGCCCAAATGATGATGCCCAGGGCGAAGATGTCAGCTTTGGCAGTGTAGTGTCCTTCCCATACCTCAGGAGCCATGTAAAAGTCAGAGCCACAGGCTGAAGACAGCCAGTACTTGTTCACATTCACCGCTCTGTTCCCCTCGCCCCGCGCGGCCAGGCCGGCGCACACTTTGCTCAGCCCAAAGTCAGCCACTTTGAGCACTGGGCTGCCAGATCTCTCTGTGATGAGGATGTTGTCTGGTTTCAGGTCCCTGTGCACAATGTGGTTCTTGTGCAGGAAGGCGATGGCGCTGCTCAGCTGCAGCATGAAGCTGGTGGTGGTGGCGGGGTCGGGTCTCCGGGACAGAACGTACTGGTTGAGGTCTCCCCCTTCACAGAACTCCATGACGAACCAGAGGTAGCAGGGCTCTTCTGCATGGCCCAGGATCCTCTCACCTAACCCAAAGGGACAAAAGAAGGAGCTTTTTAAGACATGTCACAAAAACATTCCTGAGTCCTGGGACCGGTGCTGGGCTCCTCAGCTGAGGAGAGACAGGGAAGTGCTGCAGAGAGGCCAGGGCAGGGCTGCTGAGATGCTGAGGGGGATGGAACATGAGTGTGAAGGGGAAAGGCTGAGGGACCTGGGGCTGTTCAGCCTAGGGAAGAGAAGCCTGAGCTCAGGGGGGATCCTGTTTCAGTGGGAGTTTGGGCTGGATGAGCTCTGCAAGGCCCTTCCAACCTCCATCATCCTGTGATGCCAGGATTCCCACTCACCCAGCACGGGTTAAGGACTGGTTCTGGTTTGCACAGACAGAACAGGCCTTGGGGAGGTGAGTGGGATGTGTTGCAGTGCAGGGTCCCAGCAGTGATACTGGCACTGCTGTGGCTTGAGGTGCTTTAGGATCCTGTTGAGTGCCACACACACCAGCATCACATTTATCCAAGCTCATTGCCTGGGAGCCACCTCAGAGACCAGCTCCCAGCACAGCTCAGGTATGAGAGTGAGACCAAGCACACACTTGCTCAGGTGCTTGCAGGAGAGCCAGAGGGTTATTTTCCTGTGCTGCCATCAGGCAAATCCTCCTCAGGCTCCACCAGTCAAAGCAACAGAGAGACTAAAAAACACAATTAGCAGCAAGTCTACAGGGAAACAAGTCAGTTGTATGTGAATGCCAGCTCTCCCAGCTGAGCTCTGCTGCAGCAGGCAAAGGTGGGCTTAAACCTTACTCTTTCCTATTGTAACTGCAGGTGGGGAGTAAATCCAAGCCCTTAAGGCTGTGCCAGCACAAAGAGCACCCCAGGGGCAAAGCCTTGCAGCTCTTCTCACACTACATCTGGAGGTTTAAGCCTTGTGTTTGTGCTGAGGGAGCTCTGCTGCCTCACACAGTTTTCATCAACAACCAACAAGGCTTTAAAGAGAGGAATCTGGAAGCCCAAGTAGTCAAACAATAGTTTAAGTGCAGTCTCAGCCACGCTTATGAATGTAAGGGGTGCTTCACTCATCACTGCTGCCACTCAGTGTTGTGCCCCAAAGAGCTTCTTCCCTCACCAGACATCTCACTGAGCTCTTCAAGCTCAGAGCATCTCAGGTCCAATTCATTGCTTCTAGATTTTACTCCACAACTCCCCTCCAGCAAGGGAAACCCACTCTCTTGCCCACAAACGGGACACTGCCAGGATGGAAACCCCACAGCCAGACCCCAAATGATCTGCACAGAGCACCCAGGTGCCAGGCAGAGCCTGCACACACAACCTAGACATGGTTTTCCTCCAGGAACTGGGGTTTTTTCACCCTCAGGCACCATAAGGGAGAAGCTGGAGGCTGCCACTCACCTCTGCCACAGTTCAGTCAGACAAACCCGAGTGTTTTGAAAGCAGTTCAGTCACTCCACCCATCTGACAAAGTTGGGGTTTGTTTTAGCAAAGCCCAAGAGAGCATCTGGGAAAGGCAAACTTCCAGCAGCAGGTAAAGCCAAGGGCTACCAGGGACAGCAAGCCCATGGCTGCAATGGCCAGTGACTGCTGTGGGTGGGAATATTGGTTATTTGCACAAACAGTCTGTATCCATGGCTACTGCTATGGAAATGGAAGCCTGCACAACAGAGGATTTGGCTGCACCTCCCTGACCTCAGCAGATGAAGGTTAGGTCAGGGGGATGGGGAGGGAGCATGATGGAGCTGGACATACCTGGCACTGGGTGTACTGTGTAAAGGGTCAAATGAGACCCTCAAGGTGCTGGAGTGTGGCTCAGCACACAAGCCCAAGGGCTCAGTGGGAGCATGTCCTGGTTTTGGCCAGGATGGATAGGTTAAATCATGACAGAGCTTTGGTGAGACGAGCATGACAGCATGGAAACAGAGGCTGCTTGTCCCAGGAGTAGAGACCTTTGCCCAGGCAGGACAGCCCCAGCTCACACACCACTGCCAACACCTCCGTTTGCCAAACTGCAGCAGGGTGCAGGGCTTTGCTTTCCTGCTCCCCTCAGCATCCCTGCAGCCCTGACATGGGGAGCTGGAGGGTTTGGCTTTTCCTCACGACAGGGAGCACAGCAGAGCCCTGTGTCCATCACACATGGCCAGGGCACACAGGAGAGAGGGTGAGAGACAGCCCCTTCCTGCAGGGAAGCAGCTCAACCACCTGGCTGGCTCTCACAAGCCAAGGTTTGTTTGCAGCATAACAGAGGCTCTGGTTTCAAATTTGGGTCCTGAACCTGAGCAAGCAGAGGGAAGAGGTCAGTGACCCAGCAGGAGCTGCAGGCACCACACACTTCACTTTGGGTGGAGCGCTGGCGAGAGGCTGGAGCCAAAGAGCGACATTCCCTCCTTTTCTTTCTATAATCTCAAAGTGTTTCAGCTGTTAAATCATCTTCCTGCCTTCAAAACAAACAGCCTTAAACATAAAGAGCTGGCAAAGCTGCTTCCCCAAAGATGAGATGTTAGCAAACTGAAGCTGAGCAGCCAAGAGCTGGAGCTGCAGCCAGCGGGGGCCAGGGCTGCTCTCCATCAAACTCCCTGCCCAAACTCAGCCTCTCCATCCCTGCAGCTGCCCTCCCACCACCCACCCTGGGAGCTCATTAACAGCTTGCTAACTCATTTAGCATCCCAGACTTCCAACAACCCACCTAACGACAGCAGAAGCAGCATCCCACTGCTGTGTGTAAGCTCCAGCTCAGCTCCCTCTGTGCAAAGGGGAGGCGAGGGCTGGCAGCAGGATGCCCGAGTGCTTGGCCTGATGGTGACACACATGGGCCATGCCATAGCAAGTTAGTTAGTCCTGTGGGTGATGTGCCAGGAGGCCAACACCTCATACCTGCTCACTTAAGGCAGCTCTCTCACTGCTCTGGGTCAGGCAGAACGAGAAGAGCACGTGGCTTCACACGAGCCCTGACGGTGCAGCGGGGCACCACACACGTGGCTCAAGGATGTGCCCTTCCTCCAGCTGCCTTTTTACACCCTCCTCTTACATTCATTGTTCCCCATCTCATGAAGGTGATGAGGAGCTCAGGGCTCAAGGCTGTGGCTGAGATCTGACGTCTCCACTGAGACAGCCTGTGCCTAATCCCCCACGTGCCCGGCGCAGCATCTGCGCAGCCCGGCTGTGGTCGTGCAGAGTGGCACGGCAGCTCGGCTCCCTGCTGCCTGCCCAGTGCCAGCACCACAGCTCCACGCAACACACAACCCAGGGACGCTCCAGAAGCTGGTTTGGAAGTTTTTATCAGTGCTGTATGCGAGCCAAAACTCGGGAAAGCAGCGAGCACTGCGTCTCGCTGAGCTTGTGGCCAGTACAACACAGCCCAGAGGGCAGTCAGGAGGAAAGCAGATGGAGGGGAGGATGCACTCTGGTCTGGGGAGTGAAATGACCTCTCTTCAGCCTTGGGATGGACAGCCTAAATCTGCTCTCCTCCTCAAGAGGGCTGTGGCAGGACCAGGACAGGCAAAGCTCTTTTACCACAGCAGGGAAGTCCCAGCTCACTGTGGCACCTATAGCTGCCCAGAAGCTTTCCCCGAGCCATGCCACCTCTCTTCAGGGTGTAAAACATGACAGAGGGGGGGCAAGAGACTCCCCTGTACCTGCCAGATAGAGCCTGATTTGCTCCAGCCTGGCAGACAGCTGAAGGGAAGGGTTGAAGGGTTGGCTCCTCTCCCATGGAGCCGTGCCTGTGAGAGCACGTAAAGGAAGCACCCAGGATAAACAGAAGTGAGGACACTGCCCTGCTCGGGAGGCTCCCATGGGTGCTGGTGCATGGAGGCTAAAGGGAGGGCAGGATCAGGTCTGCATGGGGAGAGCCAGGCAGGTCTGGACATGTACCCTGAGGCTTTTGGAAGGGACAGGCAAGGCAGAGCCACCCTTAGAGGTTGAGGTTTGCTCACATGATGGGTCTCAGCAGCCCTACATGAAGGGTTTGGAGGCTGCCTGCACTTGGAGGGGGGCTCAGCTTGGGGGGCACGGGGCCACTGAGCTGCCCAAGCTGTGCCCAGCAGTCTTGGCACACCAGGGTGGTGAGGGAGGGGTTGGGGTGAGCTGGCTCTGGCTGTGGGGGCATCAGGGATTCAGGGCTCCAGTATTTTTCCACATCTTCAGTGCACGTTGGCAGAGCTGAGTCTGACAGGCAGCCAAAAGGGAGGGAGGGAGGGGGCATTTTGGAGATGTCCCCATCACAGTCATCAGCTGTGGTAGGAGAAAGTGACCCCAACAAGCCTGTGGTGCTGCTGAGGGACCCCCAGGGGAAGATGAAGGTGTCAGCCCAGGCTACAACCACTGGTGCTTCCAGGACTGTCCCCACTGGGGGGAATGGGGACAGGAGAGCACAAGGAATGCTCCCAAAGCTGGAAGGACTCAAGGGAGCAGGCAGAGCACTGCCAGGGGCTGCCCTAGGGAGAGGGGGGGGAGACATCCCCTTGGTATGACTGGGACAGAGACCAGGGAAGGTCCCTGAGGGATGTGTGAGAGCTGTGGTGAGGGTCAGGGCAGCTGAGGGAGCCCCAGGAGGGGTAATGGAGGAGATGCTGAGCAGTGGCAGGGGGCACAGGGAAGGACCGAGGGCAGCACACAGGGATGCTCCCCAGGGCTGGGGCTGAGCCAGTGGGTGCTGGGGGCAGGAGAGGGACCCTGCAGGGGAGTCCTGGAGCAACAGGACCGAGGTGAGTCACAGGAGCAGAGGGGAACATACTGCAGAGGGATCCCAGCCGGGCAGGGGGAGCACAGCGGGGAGAGCCCAAGGGCAGTTCTAGAAGTCAAGGGGTGAGTTGAGGCAGAGGAAAGGAGTGTTGTAAGAGGTCAGAGGGGACTCTGGACGGGGGGATCCACTTAGAGCAGGAGATGCCAGTGTCTAGTGAGGGCTATGCCCGAGGTTACCCACTGTAGGAGCCCAGTGCTGGGGGGAAGCAGCAGAGCCAAGGTGCTGGGAGGGGGGAA
>WBNH01007452.1:34588-49180 GCA_013401255.1 Urocolius indicus
GGGTCTGTGCTCTGTGCACACACACCCCCCCCCCCAAATCGGCTCCGGGGCTGGGACTCGGCTCCGGGCTCCCGCAGCGTGTGAACGGGCGGGGCGGCGGGATAAGAGCGAGGCCGCGCGCCCTGACGTAGCCCCTTATGTAACGGCTGGGGGAGGGGGGGGAATTCCCCGCCACCTCCCATCCCCCATCCCGCCTGGATCGGTGTCCCGGGAGGGAATGGTGATGTGCCTGGGGAAGGGGTGATGTCCCAGGAGGGATGGTGATGTCCCAGGGTAGTGATGATGTCCCGGGAGGGAATGGTGATGTGCCTGGGGAGGGGGTGATGTCCTGGGAGGGAATGGTGATGTCCCGGGAGGGAATGGTGATGTGCCTGGGGAGGGGTTGATGCCCTGGGGTAGTGATGATGTCCCGGGGGGGTGATGATGTCCCGGGGGGCTGATGATGTCCCGGGAGGGGATGGTGATGCTCTGGGGTAGTGATGATGTCCCAGGAGGGGTTGATGATGTCCCAGGGTGCCGTGATGCCCCAGAAGGGAATGGTGATGTCCCAGGAGGGATGGTGATAGGCCGGGGGGGGGGTGATGATGTCCCGGGAGGGATGGTGAAGTTCCGGGAGGGATGGTGATGCCCCGGGAGGGGATGATGATGCCCTGGGAGGAGATGGTGATGCCCTGGGGTAGTGATGATGTCCCGGGGGGTGATGATGTCCTGGGAGGGGATGGTGATGCTCTAGGGTAGTGATGATGTCCCAGGAGGGGTTGATGATGTCCCAGGGTGCCATGATGCCGCGCGAGAGAATGGTGATGTCCCGGGAGGGATGGTGAAGTTCCGGGAGGGATGGTGATGCCCCGGGAGGGGATGATGATGCCCTGGGAGGAGATGGTGATGCCCTGGGGTAGTGATGATGTCCCGGGACGGGATGGTGATGTCCAAGGGGGCCATGATGTCCCGGGAGGGGGTGATGATGTCCCAGGGGGCCATGATGCCCCAGGAGGGGGTGATGCCCCGGGAGGGACCGGTGATGTCCTGGGAGGGGATGATGATGCCCTGGGAGGAGATGGTGATGCCCTGGGGTAGTGATGATGTCCCAGGGTGCCATGATGCCCCGGGAGGGGGTGATGCCCCGGGAGGGAATGGTGATGTCCTGGGAGGGGATGATGATGCCCCGGGGTAGTGATGATGTCCCGGGAGGGGATGGTGATGTCCCGGGGAATGATGATGTCCCCGGAGGGGATGATGATGTCCCAGGGTGCCGTGATGCCCCGGGAGGGAACGGTGATGTCCCAGGAGGGATGGTGATGTGCCGGGGAGGGGGTGATGCCCTGGGGTGGTGATGATGCCCTGGGAGGGATGGTGATGCCCTGGGGTAGTGATGCTGTCCCAGAAGGGGATGATGATGTCCCAGGGGGCCATGATGCCCCGGGGGGGGATGGTGATGGCCCGGGGAATGATGATGACCCCGGAGGGGATGATGATGTCCCAGGGGGCCATGATGCCCCGGGGGGGGGTGATGCCCTGGGAGGCAATGGTGATGTCCTGGGAGGGGATGATGATGCCCCGGGGTAGTGATGTCCTGAGAGGGGATGGTGATGATGTCCTGGGGGCTGTGCAGCGGGTGCAGGGACCCCGTGCACTGGCGGTAGCCGTATGGTGCAGATGGGTCAATGCATCAGGGCTCGGGGACACTCGGGGACCCGTCCCAGTCATCAACTCAGCCCGGGATGCTCCAACCCCGCCACTGGCTCATCGGGAAAGTCGCTGGGATCCTGGCACGTATCGGTCACCAAAAACAGGGCACAACGGCTGCTGGGACCCTGAGGGGCGGCGGGGACCGGCTGGGAGCTCCCCGGGGCTACGATGTCCCCGGAGACATCCTCCGGGGTTTGGGACCTGCTGTGGCCGCATCACTCCCACGGGCAGGTGGTGTGGGACGCACAGAGCCACACACACAGTGTCTGTGCCACACGCCGTCCCCAAACTGCCCCTGCTCACAACTGGGGTTGTGGAGGGTGGAAGAGCAATGAAACAAACCCACAGCAGGGGTTTTTTTTTGGCAGCCTTTTGTCACCCTGCCTGGGTGCCTCGAGCAGAGCCAGTTTACAAGAGGAGCTCCAAAAAACGACCGGGGGTTTGACTCACTCCCGAGGCACGTGCTGCTGTGATCACGCAGCCCCTCTGCAGCTCCAGGATGCCTCATGCTGTGTCCCTACCCCAGGAGGGGACAGAGACCCTTCCNCCCAAACTGCCCCTGCCCATAACTGGGGTTGTGGAGGGTGGAAGAACAATGAAACAAACCCACAGCAGGGGTTTTTTTTTGGCAGCCTTTTGTCACCCTGCCTGGGTGCCTCGAGCAGAGCCAGTTTACAAGAGGAGCTCCAAAAACGACCGGGGGTTTGACTCACTCCCAAGGCACGTGCTGCTGTGATCACGCAGCCCCTCTGCAGCTCCAGGATGCCTCATGCTGTGTCCCTACCCCAGGAGGGGACAGAGACCCTTCCCCCCAAAAGCCACCAGCACGCGGGGCTGGGTGTGCGGGGTGGGTTGGTGGCACTTGCAGCGGTGGCACAGCGTGGGCTGCAGCCCCGGCAAGTGCTTTGGACTGGGTTTGTTTGTCAATGCAGCTGCTTGAGGTGCTGGCTGGGGGCTGGGGGCTGAGGGGGCCGTGGCACAGCCCCGTGCTCCCGTTGCCGCTCAGCAGCTCGTGTCGGCAGCGGCGGCACTCACCGTGTTGACGTGGGCTCTGCTCTTTGTATCAGCCTCGAGTGGCCACTTGTGGCTCCTGCCCACGTAAGGAAGGTCACAGTGTGCCCTGCACACGTGCCAGCCTGGGCTGCTCGGTGACCTCGAGCCCCTTGCGGTGCGATGGGAAGGGGCTGAATGAGCTCCCAGTGCCACATCCCTCGCAACTGGGAGCTCTCCCTACCCCTGGGCTGGCATCTACCTCCACATCCCTCCAGTGCAGTGGTTGGTGCTTGCACAGCTCCCATGGGAGAGCTCATTCCACCACCACAGTTGTCCCCACAGAGCCCACAAAACACGGCCAACACTCCCCTCACCCTCACCGGCCGCTGCCTGCCCGTGGGATGCTCCCAACCCCTCTGCTCAGGGCCAGCCCAGGCGGGCAGCAGAGCTTCTCCTGCCCACAGGGATGATGAACCTCAATCCAGGATGGGGAACTGGGGCACCCTCGAGCTGCCCTGTGAGGTCTGGGGTGGGGAGGGGGAGATGTGGGGAGGTGTGGGGGCAGAGTGGCAGCGCTGGGTGACGTGAGCTGCCGTTCCCTCCCACGTGCTGTCGCAGGAGCCTTGGAACGGGTGCTCGCGCCCCTCCTCACCCAACCTGCTGCTCTGAGCCACTCACGTACTTAAGAAAACTTCACTTTTCTATTAGTGCACATTTCTCTTACCCAGGTGCTTAATTACCATTGTCCCAGGGAAATGTCAGCGTGACTCAGAGACACTTTCCCATTAGGGAGCGACAGATGAATAACTAATTGAAGTTGCTGGTGGGAAAGCTCACTCCCAGCTCCTTTCCTGGGGTGGGGAGTGGGGGTGAGGACTCCTTTACCCTCAGGTAGGACCCTCTTGTGGCACCTCTACTCCGGGGACAGGAGTAACTTTACTTCCCTCCCCAAACAAAGAGGAATCAGGCCTGAGGAAGGGACATTACTGACTCTTCTCTCTGTGTGTGTGTGTGTGTGTGGTTGCTCCAGCTCCAGAGGTGCATCTCCCTAGGGTGCAATTTACTCTGTGTGGGAAGGCAGCTGCATCCCAGGCCCCTGGGCTCTCGGGGAGTGCTGCATGTGGGTTTGTTTCAGGGTGGGGAGCTGTGGGCTCTTTGCTCCTCGTTGCTCTCACCCAGTGATGTGGCTCCTGGACGGAGCAGGGCGGCTGGGTTTTAGGGATGGACTTTGCATAGAAATAGTGGGGTTTGGTGGAAGAAATGCTCCTCCCCTCCCTGTGTGGAGTTCCCACAGGACTGCCAGACCTGGCAGTGAGGGTTAAACCTGCCCGAGGGAGGCATTGTTCCATGCACAGCCCAGCACACAGCGGTGAGGGGGGCAGTGGCTGCCCTGCAGGGTCCTGAGCTCCATCCTCATCCCAGGATTAATCCCTGCTCCGGGTCCCTGCACTCAGGTGGGCTAAAACCCACCTCCAAGCAAAAGCCATGGGGTCCCACGTGCTTTCCAGGGAGCAGAGCCTGGCACCCCAAACATGGGTGCTAGTGGAGGTGGCCACCAGCCTTGGGGACCAACGGAGGGACCAGTGGCCCCCATGGCCCTCACCAGTGCTGGGAGGGCTGAGCAGGGTGCCCCGGGTCCGGCAGCTGGTGCTGGAGCTGGGGAGAAAGGCAGGTTGCTGGGAAACGTCCCTCTTGAGCTCTGATAAAAATAGCTGTGACTTCAAGGCGAGAGGATGAGCTGCGCTGCCGGGGCTCGCTCCCAGTGCTGGTGGCTGCAGGGCTGGGCTGGACCAGCCGCATGGCCCTGCGCCCAGCACCCCCAACTCTGCGCTCAGCACCCCTGCCCTGTACCCAACACCCCTGTCCTGCACCCAGCACCCCCTAACCCTGCACCCAGCACCCCTAACCCTGCACCCAGCACCCCTAACTCTGCGCCCAGCACCCCTGTCCTGCACCCAGCACCCCCAACCCTGCGCCCAGCACCCCCTAACCCTGCACCCAGCACCCCTGCCCTGTACCAAACACTCCTGTCCTGCACCCAGCACCCCCAGCCCTGCACCCTGCACCCCTAACCCTGCGCCCAGCACCCCTAACCCTGTGCCCAGTACCTCTGTATTGTGCCCAGCACCCCCTAACCCTGTGCCCAGCACCCCTGCCGTGTGCCCAGCACCCTTGTCCTGCGCCCAGCACCTCTAACTCTGCACCCAACACCTCTAACTCTGTGTCCAGCACCCCAGCCCTGCTCCCAGCACCCTTCACCCTGCACCTCTATCATCACACTGTGCAGGGGGCCGGTAGGGTGGTGTCTCAGGCGAGTCCCTGGCATTGCCCAGTGCTGCCCTTCACCCCCAAACTGGGCTCAGAAATGTGTGACTAGGAATTGGGACTGAACAGGGAAGGGGTGTGTGGGGGGTCTCTGTCCCCTCACCTTCCTTCCTTTGCCCCTTTGGCTCATCTCTTTGGGCTTCTCCCCAGGGGAGAGGGTGATGGGGGGAGCCCAAGTGGATGCAGAGGTGGGGGATATCTGTGAGGGCTTTGCTGGGTTGGGGAGGTCAAGGGGTGCCTTTCAAGGGGTGTGAAGACCCTGTCACCTTTCTCAGTGGCAGCTTCGATGGGCTCACTCCTCCACTCGGCACTGACACGAGGACAACGCCTGTCCCCAGCCTGGGGAGCGGGGTGGAGGGGGGTTGGGGGTTTCACACCCCTTCTCCTTCTTGGCCAGGCTTTGAATCTGATGCCCCAGGAGAATTCACACCCTCGGCAGCCAAACTCCTCTGGCACACAGCTCTCAGGGCAGACAGCCCCCTGCCACCCTCCGTGTTCAGGGCAAGTGTTTCAGCCCCAAGGGCTGAGGGTTGGCTCTGCTGAGGGGCCCTGAGGGCTGGAGCCATCGGTGCTGCAGCTGCAGGACCTGCAGCCCTGTGCCCAGCTCAGGTTGGGGGGCTGCAGGGAGGCCCCAGCACGGCGAGGAGAAGCTGCTCAGAGGTGCTGAGGATGCTGATTATTCACAGCTTCCCTCACCCCGATTGGCTCAGCAGTGGGGAACGCAGCCGGCCCCGCTGCGGGAGGAGGCTCCGTGGCCATAAAAGCAGGGTGAGGGAGCTGGTGAACGGCCAGTCCAGCCTTGGCACTGCTGTGGGGAGTCACCAGCAGCCCGGCCTTGGCAGCAGTGCCCTGATGAGCAGCTCAGCCTGACACCGGCGGACAGACAGACACCCATCACCCATCCCGAGGGGACGGGCAGCAGCAGGTAGGGCCACTGGGGCATCATCCCGCTCCCGTTGCGCGGGCACGGCTGGGGTGGCACTGCTGCCCATCTCGGAGTGACTTGTCTGAAAACAGCCTTGCAACTGTGGTGCTGAGACTGGGTCACGGCCAGGCTCACGTTGCACTGTTCTGAGGAGGGCTCTCACCTGCCTGCGCTTGCTCCTCTTGTCCTTCAAGTGCTTTTTGCAGCCCAGGAACTGCTGTCCAGAGCTTTGCTGGGGTTCATTTCCATGCCCAAACCCTGGCAGTGGGAATACCCAGGGCTCAGAGGGGCAAAGGGAGTCGGGGGGGGGGTGGAGGTTTCTGTCTCTCCTCTCCTTGGCTCAAGCAGCAGCAGCAGCAGCAGCAGCAGCAGCAGCAGCAGCAGCAGCAGCAGCTGCAGTGCTGGGTTTTGCTTCCATCCAGTTCCAAAAGTCATCGTCTGTTCTGAGCATCCTCATCCTGGAGGCATTCCCGGGCCGTTGATACAGGTGAGGAAAGGAGCTGCTGGCAGGAGATTCTTCTTCTCCACCAGAAATACTTGCAGGGTACCCAACCTACCTGTTAGACACATGTGGGAGCACCTGTCTGTGAGCTCTGCTCAGCCTGGGAGAGCTGTTCACATCCTTCCCTGGAGATCAGCCCAAGGGGAATGATGCCTTGGAAGGGGGCGGTTGCTGTGCTGCCTGGCACATGCAGCCCCCAGCCCTCCGTGGGTTCTGAGCCTGTGACTGTTCCCTGGGTTGTATGGACTCAGCTGGAGCTTTTCCACACACAACTGGAGCCTGGGCGCTGCACGCTGAGGGGGAAGCAGGGCAGGGGAGGAGGGGAGCCTGGCAGCTGCCTGACACAGGTAGGATTGCAGAGGGCAGCCGGGACTCACCGCTGGCGTTGCCAGACGCTGCCACCATCCCACCGAGGCTGTTCTGCAGGAGAGACGGCTCCAGAGCCTCGAGGCTGCTCCAGGTAACGCAGGATCCAGCTCTAACTCTGCTTTGCTGCTTCTTCCCTTTGCATGCCGCTTCTTTGCACTTTTGTCCAAAGCTCTTTGTTTTCCTCCCCTTTTCCTGCCCCCAGTTTTGCCACTACCCCCCTTCCCCCAGCTGCAGGAGCAGCAGCAGTGCCACAGGGGCATTCCTGGCACCGCCTGGACAAGGTGCATTTGCAGCAGGATGCCTCGAGGCACCTGGGCACAGAGAGTCCTTGGCCACACTGTGCCTCTGAGTGCCATGAAGCCCTCCAGCTGCAGCAGGGCCGGGGTGGCAGGGATGGGACGTGCCACGGCTGAAATGCCAGGGCATCGAGCTGTGTGGTTCTGGTCGTGCCTGAGGGTGAATATCACCAGTGTGGTCCCTGCACTGCTGGTCACGGAGGAGAAGCAGGTGGGGAAAGATGTGGGGGAAAAGGGTTCTCAAGGCAGCTGCTGGGAAGCAGCCAGCGATTGCTCTCGGGAGCTTCGTTCCCCTCAGTGCTGCAGCAGGCACCTACCTGTGTGCTGCTGAGTCCTCGCCCTCGGTGCTGTCTGGGTGGCAATGCAGGACTGTGGCTGTGCCTCAGCAGCCAGGGCTGGCTCAGATGCTGCCATCCTGGGTATGTGGCTGCCCTGGTGCCTCCTGGCCAGGCAGGGTGAGGTGTGTGGTGTCCCGAGGGCTGTGCTGCAGGAATGCAGAACAGCTCCTCACACCACGGTGCAGATAAGTCAAATTACATTTTAATCTAGCATGAATTAATACTGTGGCATTACCATTTCTTCATCAGGACCAATTACAGTACATTAGCAGATACTGCTGGAGAATACAATAGTCTCTAATATGCGTCATTAATGTGTAACAGATCCCTCTGGGTCATGCCTTTCCACCCCAGATTAAAGCAGCCAAGGAGGCAGGTGGGTGCTCGCTGCCTTTGGGGTGCAGCCCGTTGGGGTTGGCTCTTGATCCTGGGGCCATGGTGGTGCCAGGGGCACTGTGTTCCTGTGCCAGCCCCTCCAGCCTCACCCTGAGGTGTCCTGGAGGGGCTCCAGGCACTGTGGCCGGCACAGCCTCTCTCACGGCCATTGCACAGCACGTTCAGCCCTTCCCACGGCCTCATCCAAGGAGGTGAGAGGCTCTGGCACGGCTCCCAGCAGGCTGAAGGATGGTGCCCGTGGCTCACAGGTAGGCTGGAACCTCAAACCCGTCTTTTCCCACCTCCCTCGTGCCGCAGAGGTGGTGGGTGGGAGGAAGAGGAGTCAGGGCTGCCTCGGCGTGGGGTGCAGGAGCCAGGGGTGAGTGTGTACCAGGGGACGGCATCTCCCTCACCCAGCTTCTTTCTGCTGGTGGCAGAAGTGGTGTTTTTCTTCCCCAAGGCCAAGGGGAAGGGCCGGTGATTCATCCCCTCGTCGCGGCGCAAACACGGCGAGTGCGGCAGCGCTGGGGGAAAAGCAGCTTCTGCTTGGAATGGTGCAGGAGGAGCAGGGGGGGAGCTGATGGGAAAGGGTGGGATGCCACGGGGTGCTGGTCCGTGCCCCAATGACCTCAGTGGTCCTGGGGACCCGGCTGTGGCGCAGGGGTTGCACTCAGGAGCAGGTTGCAGACAGGTAAGGGATCACAACCCGGTGTCCCCACGGGTCACTCCTGTCCCTCTCTCTGCCCCAGCCTTGGGCTCGCAGAAGCAGCACCCAGAGGAGAGCAGCAGGGACACAGGTCGCAGTGCCGTGCTCCCTGGGGCCGTGCCATCTCCATGGGGCAGTGATGTGCTCCGTGGTGTAGTGCTGTGCTCCCTGGTGCAGTGACGTGCTCCATGGGGCAGTGCCGTGCTCCCTGGTGCAGTGACGTGCTCCATGGGGCAGTGATGTGCTCCATGGTGTAGTGCTGTGCTCCCTGGGGCAGTGACGTGCTCCATGGGGTAGTGCTGTGCTCCCTGGGGCAGTGAGGTGCTCCATGGGGCAGTGACATGCTCCCTGGGGCAGTGACGTGCTCCATGGGGCAGTGATGTGCTCCCTGGGGCTGGTGTGGGGAGGGTGACGGGCTGGGTGCTGTCTCCCCCTCCCCAGGCAGCGGCTGTGGGGTGAGATGGCACGGCGGGCGCTGGTGCTGCTGCTCTGCCTTTCCCTGGCTGCTGCAGCATCCTCTGACTGCGCGACCCAGTGCTCCCTCTGCATGGCACAGACCCACGGCACCGGCACCGGCATCCAGCCCCTGGTGAGTCCCAGCCCCACGCAGCCCACAGCCAGGGGATCCCAGCTCGTGTGCTGGGAACACATCAGCTCAGGCTTCTCGCTGAGCTTGGCCGAGCTTGGGGTGGGATGAATCCCTTGAGGGAGGATGGGAGGAAGGCAGCAGGGTGATGCCAGCGGGCACCCTGGAGCCTCTCGCTGCCTTGCAGATGTGCCTGTGGGAATGCCAGGGCTCCACACCACCCGGCCCCGAGTGGGAGACGTGCAGGAAAGCACTAGCCCTCCTGGCCCCACTGGTGGCCCTGGCTGAAGGGACGGACGCATCCCCACGCGAGGCAGAGGAGGACGAGGCAGAGCCGGAGCCGAGTCCCGAGGAGCTGCCGCCGGCCCCCGCCAAGCGCTACGGCGGCTTCATGAAGAAGACGGCCAAGGGGAAGCTGCTGTGGCTGCTGGGCCAGAACACCCACAGCAAGGGCAGCCTCAGCCATAAGCTCGGGGGCTTCAGCCGCAAGCCAGGAGAGCGCCAGGTCCCCCAGGACTACCCGGGGCCGGCAGCAGCCGAGGCCGAAGGCCAGGAGCTGCACAAGCGTTACGGCGGCTTCATGCGCCGCGTGCGGCCCAAGCTCAGGTGGGACGATCAGAAGCGCTTCGGGGGCTCCCTGCGGAGGCACTTCAAGGTGACCACGCGCTCGGAACAGGACCCCAGCGCCTACTCAGGGGAGATGTGGGACCTATAGAGCCGAGTGGCACCCACAGCCCCCAGCCCCTGCCAGCCCTGCCGCATCCCCACACCGCAGCACCAGCCCCCGGCACCACTTGTCCCTCTCTGGTTCCACAACTCATCCCTTAGAGAACCCCCCCGTGACCTCCCCCCACCCCATGGCTGCTGGTGCTGTGGCTGTGGGTCCAGCCCTGGGCTCCTGGGGGTGAATCGAAGGGGAAGGATGTGTCCTCCTCCCTCCCACAGCTGCAGAAGCACAGAGAGGGCTGGAAGCCATCAGAGCTGATGTACAGGGCAATGGCCTCTGAGCACCAGGAAGGAGGAGCTGGGGCAGGATCGGCCCCTTGGGGCTTGTAGATGGGCTCAGGCAGCTGCGGGGAGGGGAGCTGGGCAGGGCTGGCACTGCAGCACCCTTCCCTGGGTGGGCAGCTAGCTCAGCACAACCCCAACCCCCTCCCCATATTCCCCCTGTCCCAGCACCCATCTGGTGCCCCCAGGCTCCCCCCTCTGAGAAGGACCCCCTGAAGCCAGAGTCGGATCCACACCCCAGCCCCTGTTCTCCCTGCAGCCAATAAAAGGCAGATGCCAACGAAGCTGAAGCCATGATGGGTGCTGAGCATCATCCATAGGGCAGATGGAGGGGACAACACACCCCAAACTGGGGCTTGGGTTCCAGTTCCTCCCTCAGGGAGCAGAGGTACCTAAAGCAGGGTTGGGTGGGGAGAGCTGGTGAGTCTGGGAGGAGACAGTGAGAGTAGGGAGAGCCCAGGCTGTGCTTGCCCTCATGCAACCCAAAGAGACCAGCACCACAGCCCCCAGCCCAAACCTCCTGTAGCTGCTCATCCTCCTCCTCCTCCTCTTCCCTCCACCAACACAGCCCAGGGTTGTGCAGGATGAGCCCCAGGTCCCTGCTGCCTGCCACGGTGCCAGCCCTGAGCAGGGGCACAGGGGATGTGCAGCAGCAGCACAGGACTTTCCACTTTTATTATAAAAATATCTTGCAAGCAAAAAGGAAGAGCAAAGAGAACAACAAAAAAAAAAAAAGGGAAGAAGAGCACCTGTACAAGCAGCCACATGATTCCCAAAGCATCAGCAGCCCCCTCCAGTCCCCCTGGGCATGGGAACAGCCCCTCGTATGCACATCACTGCCAGCACACCCAGCTGCTGGGGAGCCAAGGCAAGGTGGTGACCCAGGGAAAGGGCAGATGGAAGACACTTGTCCCCAGGGCTGGGCTGGGGGGAAGATTGCCCAGCCCCCATGGCAGAGCTGGGGTGGGGTGGGGGGTTACATTAGTCTCTCTGAAAAATCTACAGGGTTTTGGGGCCTTGGCTGAAGCCTCGGGCTTAATCTTGCACATCTCACTCTAGTGTTATGTACACAGCAGAGAACACCCACAGACAACATGAAACACGGGGGGGCTGAGCTCTAAAAATTAACAGTTACGTGTCAAACAGTCAAAACACGTTGCAGGGTACCTGTGGGGAGCTCCCTGGGGTGGAGGGGAGCAAGGATGGGGGGACCCCCATGTGCCCCTGCACGCTCTGTACAACCTGGGGCAGTGCTGGGGGGGGCCAGGCAAGGCTGTGCAGAGGATGATGAGGAGGGTGGTGGTCGGTGCTGGGGAGCCCGGAGCCTCCCTGGGTAGGAGGGTGGGGAAAAGCCTGGAGCAGAGGGGGTTGCTCCATCGGCCTCGGTGCGTGAGCCTGCAGAAGGGACACTTGGGAAGAGAGAGGCAGACGCTTCGGTCCTTCCTTTAAAGCCAGAGTTTGTCATCCAGGCGTTGGCAGCAGAGCCCCAGAAGGCAGCGTGGGGGCTGTGGCTGGTTCCTGCAGGGTCAGGGCAGCCGGAGGAAGCCACATCAGTCACTGGCATCCCCACAGAAGCCGGCGTAGAGGCACCATCCCTGTCCCCTCGGCCCTGCCGCAGCTTCCCCAGCAGCCACTTGCTCAGGGGCTTCACCCACTCACAAGCCCAGCCCAGCGAGGCTGAGTAACCCCCCCAATGGCTGTGGGGGGTGGAATCCAAAGGGATGGAGTCAGCAGCCCTGGGACCCCAAAAAAACCTCAGGTGTGTGTGGGCTCAGAGCCCAGGGGGCTCCGTTTGCATCCCGCAGCGTGGCTACCGCAGCACCTCTTCACATCCCTCAGTACTTCCAAGAGAAGAAGCCTCTCCCTTGGGGAGGAGGGAGCTGCCTGGCTCCCCGTGAGGCTTTGGGGAGGAGGGGGCTCCCTGTGAGGCTCTGCCTGGCTCCCTGCTCATTTCCTGGTGACCTGGACGCTGGCATACTCGGAGCCGGGCTCATCAGGGCGCGGGGCCGGGCGCGGCGGTGCCTTGCTGAGGTGCACCATGTCCAGGTCAGCGTAGGTGAGGTTGTCATCACTGGCAGGGGCAGCCTTGGGCTGGATACAGGCGTATTCTGACTGTTGGCTCAGCTCCACCAGCCGTCGGATGCTCTTTCTCTCCCTCTCGAAGTTCAGGTCGGCGTAGGTCAGGTTGTTGGGGTCGGATTCCTGCAGGAGACATTGAGAGTTCCTCCTCTGCCCTTCGTGCACATACTCCCCAAAGCCTCACACACACACACACACACACACACACACGCTGAGGTCAATGCTGCTGCAGCCAGGCTCGGGGCAGCCCAAGCTCTGCTTGTACAGAGCAAGGCCCTCAGCCAGCTGGGATGATCCCACAACCACCCTTCAACTCCACGCTGCAGCTTCAAACCACCACTGCCAGGCTTCAGAGCCCACCACCAGTACTCTCCACTAATGGAACGACAGGACAAGACGAAATGGGCTCCAGTTGCTCCAGGGGAGGTTGAGATTGGAGCTGAGGCAGAACTGTTTCCCTGAGAGGGGTGTCAGCCCCTGTGCCAGGCTGCCCAGGGAGCTGGGGGAGTGCCCAGCCCTGGAGGGATCCCAAAGCCGTGGGGCTGAGGTGCTGAGGGTCAGTGCTGGGCTGGGCAGGGTGAGGGCAGGGGGTGGACTGCAGGAGCTTCAAGGGTTTTAACAACCCAAATGATTCTGTGGTTCAAGAGCCACTACCACAGCCACCCTGTGCCCCTGGCCTGGCAGCGATGGGCAGGGGCCAGCCATGCCCAAGCAGGAGCTGCCAGAGGCTGAGTGGGACACANCAGTGCCCAGCCCTGGAGGGATCCCAAAGCCGTGGGGCTGAGGTGCTGAGGGCTGTGGGTCAGTGCTGGGCTGGGCAGGGTGAGGGCAGGGGGTGGACTGCAGGAGCTTCAAGGGTTTTAACAACCCAAATGATTCTGTGGTTCAAGAGCCACTACCACAGCCACCCTGTGCCCCTGGCCTGGCAGCGATGGGCAGGGGCCAGCCATGCTCAAGCAGGAGCTGCCAGAGGCTGAGTGGGACACACAGATTGCTGCTGATCACGACTTTGCTCGTAACTGCGTCACCAAATGCAAAACAACTCCACAAATAGCCTGGCTGGCTATCACACAGCTGGCTCTGCAGGCAGCACAAACCCAGGCTATCCAAGGAGGAGAAGAGAGGGCGAAGGCAGAAGAGATGCTGGGAAGTGGTTGCTCCATGCCTAGGGCAGCCTCTCTTTCCCTCTCCAGCCACAGCATGGAGACACTGAGACGTTTCACAGGGGGAAAACCACCACTCTCCCTCCACTCCTGCTGCCTCCTCCTCTCCCTCCCCAGGTCCCAGGGCTGAGCCACACACCTGGGTAGTGGCCTCGCTGCTCTTCTCTGGCTCGTGCAACCTGAAAGGGGGAAACAAAGCATGTCAGATCAACCTGGTGCCCTCTCGACACTTCCCTCATGATGAAGCAGCTGGGGAGTTCAGATGCCAAACAAGGTCCTTGCAGCAGCCTGAGCAGGATGAGGCCTCCCCTCTGAGAGGAGAGCCTAGCTCCATCACTGCAGGCTGCTGACCCATCTCTTGCTTCTCCAGCCCCACCAAAAGCCAAGTGTTTGGGTACCACAGGGACAGGACAAGACCTCTATGGAGGTCCACAGAGCCTATGCTCCTGCCTTCCCTTCCACAAGGAGCTTTTGGGGATCCATCTCCCTCCCAATCCCAAGGGACCCTGTTTGCAGGCTGGAGGTGTCCAGCTTGGTGTGCCTGTGGGTGAGTGACTACAGGAGAGCAGCACTTACCTAGCAGAGGGTGAGCTTTTACCTGCCAGAAGAGAAAGAGTTTAGGAAATTAATAGTTAGGGAAACAACATCACCCCTCCCACAACTTCCCCACGTCCATGAGCCCACAGGCAGAGGCTGCTGCAAGTGCAGCCAGTCATCTCTTCCCAGAGGCAAGTGCCTGCATCTGCTGGCATTGCACTCCATCTGCTGCAGGACAGTTCCTGGCAGAGGACATAAGGTGCAGGAGGTACTTTTCAGGTACAAGGAACAACAAGCTCCTAGCACACAGTGGCAGCAGAGCTTTCCTGGCAGCCTGCAAACAACCCACAGTAAGCTCTGCTCCATCCTCCCCTTTGGGCAGGAGCTGCAGCAGCATGGCTGTGAATTCAGCATCCACACGCTGAGGCTGGAGAGAAGAAGGTCAGGGAGCAGCTGCTTCCCTGCCCTGCACTTGGCTTCCTTACCCTTGCTCTGCTTGGCCCAGATGAGGTAAAGGATTGCAGCCACCAGCAGAATCAGCACAGTGCAGACCACTGCCACCACACTATAGATGACAACCAAATTGTCTGAAACATGAACGAAAAAGGTCAGCAGGGGCCTGAGAACGCTGGTACCCACCGAGCCCCTGCAGCCTCCCATCCTGGGCTGGCCTGGTGATGCCCAGCAGCATCACACCCCCC
>WBNH01007452.1:57430-68558 GCA_013401255.1 Urocolius indicus
CCCCCCCCCCCCCATAGCCACTGACCCGAGCCGAGCCGTGCCGAGCCGTGCCTACCCGCCCGCCTCCTCCTGCCGTTGCCTTGGCACCGGGGCGGGATGGGGCCGGCCCCTACTCGGGGTTTTCCTCCCCTTCCCTCCCTCCCTCCCCTTATCCCGAATCTCCCTCCCGCCGCCTCCTTTCCCCAGCGCAGGGAGCACTGTGCGACCCCCGGCAAAGTTGCTCCGTGCACGGTGGGCTGAAGGGAGACCTCCCCCCCCTAGTCCCAGGATGCCCGTGTCCCTCGGGGAAGGCAGGATTCAGGGGATGGGGGATGAGGAAGGATGGCTCAGTGGCCACAGGATTGGTTCAGGGCATCTCTCCTTCCCCCCCNCCCCCCCCCCCCCCCCCCCCATCCCTGTTCCTGCACCGAGGGCAGCGCTGCCACAACACACAGCCCAGCACATGCACTGGAACTAAGGGCACCCAGCCCTGTGAGCATCTTTGTGCCAGCCAAATTGACCACACAGGGTCACAGTGGCTGAGCTGGGACAGCCCCAGGATGAAGCAAAAGCAGTATTTTGGAGGTGTCCCATGGTCAAGCCAGCTCAGCCCACAATGGTCAAAGCAAGGAGGGAATCTCTGGTGCAGCACAGGTAGCTGGAGGGAATAAGGAGGGAGAGGAGCTACCTGCATCCCTCTGGGTGATGGGTGCTATATGCACACCCTGGGAGCATGGGGACATCAAGGAGATGTCCCTTCAGCAAGAGGGAGAGAGAAGAGCCTGAGGACCAGGCACCTGCCACACAAGATGAGGCTGAGGGAGGGGGATCTGGATGTGAGCACCCATTGGGACTCACATCCCTGCACTGCCCTGCCACAAAATCCTTCCCAGGGAGGCACAAGGACAGAGTCTCTGTCTGCTGCAGCTATTCTCACTACCCATGGGCACTTCAGCAAGGCCAGGACAGGGACCAACTTGTTCCCCTGGTGCCTTGCATGGCCACAGTCACCTACAGCCAGTCATGACACTGGCAGGTCCCAGCAGAAGCTCCAGCAGATCCCCAAACCACTGCTTTCCCCTTCATCCACCCAGGGACACACGCTGCTGAGCCAGAGTTCCAGCCCCTAGCACACCCCACCACTGCCACAGCATCCCCAGCAGCACAGAGCACACCCAACCACCCTCCCACACCAGGAGAAGCCCTAAGGGCAGCACCGGGTGCCACACTGAGCCCAGGGACCAGCTCATGCCAGGCTGTGCCAAGGGACAGGCTCCCTCCTGCCTCCCCAGGCAGCCTCTGGGGCCATCAGCTTTATTTAGAGCTTCACACAAACAAGCAACAAAGATCTCTGAAGTGTCTTGGCACCATCAATCTGTGCCCAGCCTCAGTCCCACCACCCCCCCTCCCCGGTCCCAGCTACACCCATGTGTTCCATCCAGCCTTAATTTAGCTCCCTTTGCTGCTGGGAGCCTGCACCGACCTCCCCAGGCATCTGCACCTCCCTCAGGGACCCCCAAGGCAGCTGGAGCCTGCACTGAGTCCTGCAGCCAGAGTTGCTCGTGCTCTCACAGCCTCTGTGGCCGGAGCTGCTCTCCATGCAGCAGCTGCTTTGATTTCCCCTTCACACAGCTGGCGAGGGCAGGAGCCAGCAGCAGGGACCCAGAGGAGCCCTGGAGGTTTAGCCTTTGGCCTTTTGCACATGCAGCACAGCGTGGAAACAGCCTGTTAGGGCAGGGATGGGCTGTGAGATTAGCAGTGGATCCTGAAAACCTCACAGCTATGTTGCAGCAGGCAGCAAACCCCAGCTCCAGGAGCCGGCAGCCTTGGGGCAAGTGGGTGCCCAGCCAGAGGGAAGGTGCTGGGGACACAGCACAGCCACTTTGGTGGTTATTTTTAAATGGCAGCAGAGTTCCCTGGCTGCCTGCAGCCTGCCTGGGCTGTGCTCCTGCTCAGACAACCTGTTTGGAGGCGAGTGCAGAGCAGACACGGCCCAAACACGCAGCAGCAGCCGCCGCAGAGCGCTCGGGAAGGAAAGTTGGAGCTTAAAAAAAGCTCCTTGAGAGAAGGTAGCACGACAGAGCAGATGGTGCAGCGGGAGCTTCCCGGGAAGAGCTGCTATTGCTCCCCATTAGGAAGCATATGGGCAGGCTCAGCTGCCTCCCCTCCCCTCCTGCCCACGGCCCTTTCCTCTCGGTACCCGCTGCAACACGGCGGCTTGGGAGGATTCAGCCCCTGCCCCACTGCCTGGTGATGAACCAGGGGAGAGGAGCTCTCCTCTCCTTCCCATGCCTGAGACAGAGCGAGGCCACAGCAGTTTGGGAGGCACAAGACCATCATTAGAGCTGCAGCAGACACCCACAGTGAGCAGGAGGCTGTGGTGCCACTTGGCAGAGCGGGCAGCAGTGCCAAGCTGCACCCAAAGCCATGCTGCAGCTCAAAGCCACTGCTCCCTCAGGAGGCTGGGTCTCCCCCTCCCCAGGAGCCACACAGCAGCTGGTGTGGGGGACCAGGAGAGCTTTTCAAGAATAGATGGATTTCTCACAGCTTTGAGGCAGGGAGGAACTTGCCTCAGGCTGCCAGCACCCTTTCGGGGAAGGCACGTGCTCTGGCTGGGCTGGGCTCAGCCACCCCCACAGGTTTGGGTGCTGGAGGGAAGCTGGCTGGGGGAAGGAGCCAGCCAGAGCAGTCACTGCAGGGACCAGGGGCCCAAACATGCTTCTGCACTTCCCCATTCTCAGCTGGCAGCTATGCATGGGCAGCAGGTACCAGAGGAGCTTCCTCCCAAGGGGAGGGTGGGAAACCTTCTCCACACAGGGACCCCTAGCCAGGGTAGCAGCCATCCCTGGGAAGTGCTCACAAAGAGCTCAGCAGCACCCAAGAAGGACAATTACACCAGGGAAATCTCAGCTGAAAAATCCTGCAGTGCTGGTTTTACCCAGACTGCTCTTTCATCCCCTAATCAGCTGCCTGTCCAATCCCCTCCCAGCCCCAGCAAGCCCCAGGACAACCAGGAGTTGCTCTGCTGAAGGAGTCACAGGTAATGGAGATGGGAGAGGTTTCAGTTCCTACCCTGTGGTGTCAAACCTGGGCCCGTTAATGAGCCAGGGCTTGCTAATGATGGGGCTGATTGTGGTTCTTCCCTTGCCCAGGGCTTCCCCTCTCTCCCCTGGGATCCCTCTTCCCCAGCCCTGGAGCAGGATGACACAGTGCAGTGAGAGAGCTACCTACACCCTACCTGAGCAGCCAGGTCACACCAGGACATGGCTTATGGCCTCATTTCAGCCTCAAAACCCAAACCAGCAGGGAAAGCTGGGAGATAAATGGAGGAAAAAAACACCAGTACTTTGGATATCAGCCTGGAAAACACCCTAAAAGCAGCACCCAAGCAGTGCTGGTTTGGGGCCAGGGGTGCAGAGTGGCACCCAAACCCCAGGGAGCAGCTGACACCCATGGGAGCCCCCCACAATAAACCCAAAAAACACATCCCACACCCCAACTGAGACATCCAGGGCTGCAGGGACTCCCTGCCCCAGGGAAGCTCAGAGCTGCCTAGTTGTATCCTAGCCCAGGCTCAGCCTCAAACACAGCCCAGCCCAGGCCCAGCACCCCAAGAGCTGCTGCTTTCACAGCTCACCACAACAAACCAAGGTGTGCAACCACATCAGAGCATCGAGCCCAGCCCACACAACCCAGCACAACCTCCCTGCAGCTGGAGAGCAGCTCACACACAGGGCTGGGCACACTCCTTCCATCTCTCCTCCAGCTCTAAAGCCAAACTTCCAAGACCCCTCCAGCCTATGAGCCAGGTGAACACATCCTACAGCATCTCCTGCCTCTTCCCACCCCTCCTCAGGCTTCCAAGTCAGCACCTTCCCAGGGCTTTGAGCTGGGAGGAAAAAATACACACACATGTCTGTGTTCTAAAGTGGGCAGCACCAATTACACTGCTGATATTTAGGGCTTCCAGCACAACAAATGGAGCTTCAGCTTCATTAGGTACCATGCCAATTTAATCCAAGACATCCAGTACAGAAGGAGCTTAAATTAGTTGGTCTGATGTTAACTAATAACAAGCAATAGGTTAACAGGAGGATGGAAAGAAGTGACCTGCAGCCTGTTTGCCCCAGAGCAGCTCACAGGGGTGGCTGAGCCATCCCACAGCCCTAAGAGGGCACCCACAGCAGGAGCACCCAAACCCTGCAAACACCAATTTAAGAAAGAAGGGGCTGTATCATACTTGCCTGCTCACCACATGCTCCTGCTGCAGCACCCACCAGCACAGAGACCTTGCACCATGGACTGGAGGGGTGCCTGAGCCACCCCCTTATGTAGGAGAGACTCTGGAGGGGGGAGAATGAGCTGCAGGTGCTTTATTAAGGCTGAGATGGGCAGAGGGAAGGGAGAGCTGGAGGCTGCTGGGTGAGCAGCCTGTGCAATGGCTTTGCCCCTTGCATTTTTAGAAGGGCTCATGGAATTGCCTGTGATTGCTTTGCTTGTGTGATTTAAGGCTGAGCTGAGACATCTCAGGTCCTTATCTGAGCTGTCAGGTCCCAGGGGTTCAGATGGTGCTGGAGATGAGCAGGGAGGGGATCACAGCATCAGTTTGGTTGGGAAGAGCTTTAAGATCCTCAAGTCCAACTGCTGCCTTCACCCTGCCAATCCCACCACTAACCCATGGCCCTCAGCATCTCAGCTATGCCTCTTTTCAGTATCCCCAGGGATGGGGCCTCCCCCCACCTCCCTGGGCATCCTCCTCTCCTGGAGCATGATATGTGCCATCCTTGGCACAGGGATGTACTGAGGGGGGCCACCTCTGCCCATACCAGACAGACTTCCTTGAGCACACAGGTTCCTGCTTGCAGCACACTTATTTTATTGGCCCTTGAGTGCTCTACAGGGATGAGCTCATCCCCTCCAAGTCCATGCAATGACTTTCAGGAGGATGAGGAGGGATGCAGGCACTGCCAGCCTCACACTGCCAGCCCTACACTGCCCTTTGCCTGGGTGGAGTGATGCTCCAAGTGCCCTCACGATGTTCAGGCACCATGGCAGAGCCTGACCTGCATCAGACCATCCACCCCATCCTCTGAGCAAACAGACAAGCACAGGGGCTGCAGCAGGGACAAGACTCTCACCACAGCTCCCCCATCCCAGGGCCTTGTGATGCTCCCAGGCTGCTCCTGCCCAGCTGCAGCACCATAGCCAAGGGAACTCCTCTGGGCTTCCTTAATGCAGCTTCCAACTGGGGGAATTCCTCTGACTGTGTCAGGGCAGGAAAGGTGGTTTATATCCTGTGCCTGGCCTGGAAGTGGCCCAGCTGACCTGGAGGTGATGGGCAGAGGGACAGGGGTTTAGGGTAAAAGTGCTGACAGTCCTGGCTGTGGGGGTGGCTCAGAGGGATGGACCTGGCAGGGCCAGTGTCGCTGCCCTGAGCACTCAGAGCTCTGCCGTGGCCTTTGTACCCAGGCTGGATCCTGCCCTTTGCTCTGGAGGAGGATTTGCTCAGTGGCTGTGGGTGAGCAAAGCCTGAGCTGTCCCACACTGCAGCCTCCAGCCTCAGCAGCACATGTAAAGCACAGGGATGGGGGTCAGGGCATGAGGCAGCTCCCACTCAGGGCAGCTCATCATGGGGGGTGGGGGGGGGCACAGGCTGGCCCAAGTCTTTCACCCTTGTGCCAGCAATTGCAAATCTTGGGCACTGTGGGAATCTCCACCATGGGCACAGCCCTGAGGTTCACTCCAGAGCCATAGGCAGCCCTGGTGCCATGGTGTCAGCATTGGAAGGGATGCTCAGCCCCAGGAGCACCGATGCTGTGGAGGAAAAGATGGCAAGGAGGAGAGGGCAGGGGCAGACAGGGAGCTCCAGGCAGTCAGAGGGTCTCCAGGGAGCTCTGCCTGTGGGGATGTGCTGTTGGTGCTGGTACCACATCACCACCCTGCACAGACAGCTCCTCCCATCACACAGCTAAATATATGTACTGAGGGCTAATGGGGGGCTTTGGCATGCTGACACCAGCCAAAATGACTTCACCCTCTCCAGCCCCTGCAGCTGGGGCTCTCCCCATGGGGTCAGGTCCCTACCAGAGCTGCTGGTGGATCCCCACGTCAGATGCAGCCCGTTGTGCCCATTGTGCCCCTGCTCTTAGCCTGGGGGCTGCCAGTGCTGTCCCTGTGCCCAGGGCTGGATAAGGACTGTGTGGGGCAGCCTGAAGACAGAGGGCTCCTGGGGTGCTGTGCTGGGTGAACAGGCTGTGGGGATGCACACGGGGACTGTGGGTGCCTCTGAGCTTACACAGCAATGCTAGAGAAGACCTTGGTCTCCCCTTGGCTGGGCCTGTGGTTGGGGTGAGGAATCTGGCTGAGGGAGGACTTGATACTATCTCAGAGGGGTTTTTTTTCTGCCTTTTTTTTGATCCTCTCCTCTGCATCCTCTCAAATTTCTTTGTTGATTGCAAATTGTGATCATGAAAGCACATCCAGGGCTGCAGCAGCAGCTGATGCACCTCACGGCTCCCAGGCTGGGCTGCTGGAGTCACTGCAGGCTGAGCTGCCTGTGGCAGCTGCAGATGGAAATAGAACTGCAAACGTGGTGGGACGGAGCACGTTGAGCCATCTCAGCCCATCACTTCTTGCTCCTCATTGCTCTGGCCCAAGGCACCACGCTCGGTGTGGGACTTTGAAGCTCAGGCTTGGCAGTGGGGTTTGTGTGGCTGGACTTTGGCTGCTCAGGCACTCAGAGCTCCAGGGAAACCCAGGCCAACCCCACAGCAGCCTTTACCAGGGGTTATTAATGAGAGTGCTGAGAGATAACGGCTGGCAGCAAGGTTGTTTGAGGCTTTTTGTCAAAGTGCCAGATCTGGTGCATCGCAGCACAAATGGCAGTTGCACAGTGGCTGAGATGCAGGAGAGAGGCAACCTCCAACACCTCTTCACCAGTACCATCCCCAGCCCTGACACAGGGATATCAGGGCCTGTGTGCTAGACCTCAGGGCTCTTTTCTTTGCCCCTGTTGAGACCAGGCACATCCACACTGCCTGACCCAGCACTCCCAGCTCCACAGGGCCAGGGCCATGCACGAGTATTAATTCCAGCTCTGCAAGATCCCCCGTGCTCCTGGTGCCTGCAGCAGTCCCAGGGGTCTGCCCTGGCCCTGATAAGGAGCTGCAAATCAGAGCTGTGAACTGCTGCCATCCTGCCCCAGAGCTCAGCCTGCAGGAGCCACGGAGGAGTGGAACAGGGATTTAAAGGGTCTGTGTGATGTCTAACAGGTCTGGGGAATATTTCCTGGGATTATCTGGCAGCAGCAGTGACCAGGGATGTCTGAGCTGAGATATACACAGGCACAACCTGATGGCAGCTGAAGGGGCCGTGGGAAACCTGCTCTGTCTGTGTGTGTGTTTGTGTGCAGCAGTGACAGCTCTGGGATGAGGTGTAGGGATGGATGAATGAGGCCTCTGGTCCAGCAGGGTCTGAGCCATCCACAACAATCTGAGCTGCCAACCCAGAGCCAGGTCTCAAGTATCCAAAGGGAACCCACAGCCCCAGGGCAAAGCACCGGGCATGAGGGATGCTACAACCATCCCTCAGCAGCTCCTGACCACCGGAGTTAATGAAATCCACCCAATTAGCCGCTGCCAGCTTTGCCTCGCCCCGAGGATTAGCCAAACGAGTTCATCATCCCAAGGCATAAGCAGTTAACGCCGCTAATTAATCATCGCGTGAGTCCCAGCCCAGGCGCTTGAGCCGGGCAGTGGGGAGGGGGCTGGGACCAGCTCAGCCCAGCCCAGAGCCCCCCTCGGCTCCAGGAGACCGGAGCTGCTCACAGAGAATTTACTGGGCTCGGGGATACGTTATTTTTTACACGTTGCCATGGTAACCCATAACCATTATAACATGAAGCCCTTGAAGCGTGCGGCAGGAACGGTTCTGTCTGGAGCGCGGCTCTGGGTGAGCCTGGCTGTGGCCACTGAGCCCCTGGACAACACTATGCCGGGGCCACATCCTGCTAAGAGGCATGGAGAGGGGCCTAGGTGCCAAGCAGGCTTCCAGCACCATGCTGGCACAGGCGCCGGCACCGGTACAGCCCGTCCGTGCTGGCAGCAGCGCCAGCAGAAGCCCGTGAAGAGCTCCAGGCGGCTCCGTGGCTCCTGCAGCAGCCCCGGCTCCCCCCTTCTGCCTCCAGAAATGTTTTCTCTCCTTTCCCGGTGCTTGTCCTCAGAGCGACACTTGTGCTGGGCTCGGGATGCTGCCAGCGCCGGGGCTGCTGCCAAGCACGGCCAAGCACTACGGCAGCTCAGTGCCAGGAGCAGTGGGGAGCCCCAGGAGCAGTGGGGAGCCCCAGGAGTAGTGGGGAGCCCCAGGGGAGGTGAGGAGCCCCAGGAGGGGTGGGGAGCCCCAGGAGCAGTGAGGAGCCCCAGGAGGGGTGAGGAGCCCCAGGAGGGTTGAGGAGCCCCAGGAGAGGTGGGGAGCCCCAGGAGAAGTGGGGAGCCCCAGGAGAGGTGGTGAGCCCCAGGAGGGTTGAGGAGCCCCAGGAGCAGTGGGGAGCCCCAGGAGGGTTGGGGAGCCCCAGGAGCAGTGGGGAGCCCCAGGAGGGGTGAGGAGCCTCAGGAGCAGTGGGGAGCCCCGGGGACCCCGCAGCATCCTGCCCTTGCTGGCAGAGGCAGGGACCCAAAGTGTTTCCCCCTCCCCAGCATCCCCAGACAAAACCCACCAGAGCAGCTCACTCCGGGCACTGTGCACATGAGGGTGCTGGGGGAAGGGGACCAGGACCACTCCAATGTGCCACCAAGTGTTGATCCAATGTGAAGAGCCCCAGACATCCCCTCCTGTCCTCCCTGGGACCCCTCTCAGGCTCTGGCAGGACCAAGCACCGCAGCTGGATCTGTCCTTCCCCGTGCGATTGTCCCTGAGCGATGTCCCAGCAAAGCCCAAAGGCACAGAACGAGTCTTTCTGCAGCACTGGACGTTCCTGTTCATCCCAGGGGCCTGGAAATCCCTCTTCAATCATTGCCAGAGCCTTGGCCTCCACGACATCCTGCAGTGAAGGGCTGCACAGGCCAAAGGAGTGCTGGGCTCAAAGGATTTCCTTTGAAACGTGTCTGGCACTTTCATTTTCACTGCCTGCCACAGAAGAGATGGGGGATGGCCAGAGGACAAGCCCTGATCTGCCTCAGGTACCTTCAGGCTCCCAGGATCTGATTAAAATGATTCCAGGTGGGACAGGGAGATTCCTGGTAGCAAAGCTGCAACAGCACAACCTCCTGTTAAACGCCAGGGAATGCAGGAGGACAAGCAGCATCCTCCAAGCACCTCCACTTGAGCTTAAAGCCCTGCACTGCAGCCAGGGGTTTCGGCTCTGTGCCCTGTGGTGACAGGGCCAGGCTGCAGGCAGGAGCCCAGCACCTCCCCACACACCTTGGGGGTCCTGCAGGACACCCCAGTGCCATGGGGCAGTTGCCCTGTGATGTGGTTTTCACTGAGGCTCTGTGCTTGGGGGCTGGAGATGTCTCTGCTGTGCTGGTGAGAGCACTCTCTGCATCAGGAACCTGGGGGGGGAAGGACCAGGCTGGCAGGGAGGATGCAGCACCAAAGCAGTTCCTATGACAACCCCAAATCCCAGACCTGTTTATCCCCCTTAATAAAAATCCACCCAAACCATGAAACTGGGAAATAAGATTCAATAAGTCAGATGCAAAACGAATTGGGCACAGCGTAGAAGCATGTCATCATTTTCCTTGGGCTTCATCCTGTGCTTTCCAAGGCCTGAAACATAGGGAGCTGCAAAGGGGTGAGCTGGTGGCTTTGGAACTGGTGGGAGCAGGGACCAGCTGTGCAGCACCCCAGGGCTTCTCCCTCCAGTTCCCTCTCCCAGCAGAAGCACAACCTGGGGCAGTCAGTGGGCACAGATGAGACCCACGTGACGTTTCTGGGGGACAATCAACCCTTTTGCCCTTTCCAACCTCCTCAAAGCGCCTCAGCTCATCATGCTGCTCCCTCTTAGTGTCCTGGCACGGCATCGCTGTGGCATCATCTGGTCCCCATGGCAGCACAAGGTCCTCATGGCATCATCTGGTTCCTGTGGCATCACCTGGTCCTCATGGCACCACAGGATCCTCATGGCATCACCTGGTTCCTGTGGCATCACGGGATCCTCATGGCATCACCTGGTTCCTGTGGCATCACCTGGTCATCATGGCATCACGGGATCCTCATGGCATCACCTGGTTCCTGTGGCATCACCAGGTGCCTGTGGTGTTGTGGGGGCCCTGTGGAGTCCCTGTAGCATCAGATGCTCTTGGACCCTGGCTGTTTGCCTAATGCTGGTGTGCAAAGGGACCAGCCTGTCCTTTTGGAATAGGCTCGTGGCCACCAGAGTCTCACAAGGAGAGGGATGAGCACAGGGATGAAGCCAGAGCTGGAGCACGAGGGCGGCTCAGCCAGAGGCAGCCACCAACCAGGGCCCTGGCTGCAGCCGCTGCCCATCGGCTGCTGGAGGGGACAGGCTGGAGCGATGCTGCTGCTGGGAGACACGATGGCCCGTGGGCACCCAGCCCTGGGAGAGGCAGTGCCAGCAGAGCAGAGGGAGGGGGGTCTCTGCTTCTCTCTGCAGAGATGAAGCATCTCAGGGCAGGGCATGAGGCGTGAATCCCAGTCTCTCCCCTTTTGTTCTTGCTCAGCCCTTGGCTTCAGCACAAGCCCAGCTTTGTCCCGTTCCTCTTCAAGCACTGCCAGCCCTCTCCTGTCCCCTGGGACACCGGGGAATGCCCACATTCCACATTGCAGCCAGCCCTGTGCCCCGACGGTCATTAAAGCCTCGCTCCCCCTCCCCTGGCTGTCGGGGACCCCCCCTCGCCGGCACTCAGGGCCCTGCACTAATTGCTCTCTGTTATTCCACGGTTTCCATCGGAGGCTCCTGCTCCCCGTTGGCCTTTGGCATAGTCTGTACCTCCCACGTCGGCTCCCTGGCACGGCACGGCACACACCACTGCCTGGATGGTCCCGACAGCCCCCTCACCTCCACAACCTCAGGAGCCAGGAGTGGAGCAGATGCTGGAGCAGCCCCCGAGCATCCCCCAGGCCCTTCCCTAGCTCCTGCTTTCTGCCTCTGCTCTGGGTAAGGATCCACACAGACACCCCTCACACACAC
>WBNH01007453.1:1599-17235 GCA_013401255.1 Urocolius indicus
CAGGCTGTTCTCAATGATGTCCAATGACAGGACAAGTGGCAATGGGTATAAGCAGGAATGTAAGAGGTTCCAAAGAAACAAAAGGAAGAATTTCTTCGCTATGAGGGTGAAGGGGCACTGGAACAGGCTGCCCAGGTGGGTTGTGGAGTCTCCTTCTCTAGGGACATACAAAACACACCTGGACAAGTTCCTGTGTGACCTACTCTAGGTGATCCTACTCTGGCAGGGGGGTTGGACTGGATCTTTCAAGGTCCCTTCTAACTCCTAAGATTCTGTGATTCTGTGAACCTCTTGAGGTTCTTCTCTGCCCAACTCTCAAGCTGGTCCAGATCTAGTAAATCTCAAAAAAAGGCCTATGCAGGGTTCTGGGTAGACTTATCTTTGCTCTTCTGGGCCCCTGGTACAAAGCAGTAGGAAGAGCACTTCTAGCTATGACATGAAGAACCAATAATTTAAACAAATGGATCTTCTTAGGGAGACAGTGAGTTTCTGTACCTTTTCTGTTACCTTTAAGCATAGTTGTTGTATCTTACTGCTAAACAGTTAATCAGAAAACCTAAACTAGTAATGTGTAAGTTGTTTGCCTTGGTTTTCTTTTACCCCAAAAACTATTTTTGTCCATGAATAATGAGCTTTTAACTCATGTTTTAATTAACGTGGGTTTTTCAAAACATCTTTCTTTATAGAGATAGAGAGCAGAGAGAGAGAGAAATGGCTCTTCAGGATTTTCGTTCTGGAAAATGTCCTGTTCTCGTGGCAACTTCAGTGGCTGCAAGAGGTCTGGATATAGAGAATGTTCAGCATGTTATTAATTTTGATCTTCCTTCCACCATTGAAGAGTATGTACACCGAATTGGACGGACTGGTCGTTGTGGAAATACAGGCAGAGCAATTTGCTTCTTTGATTGCAATTCAGATGCCCATCTTGCACAATCTTTAGTTAAAGTGCTTTCAGATGTAAGTTTTGAATCTTGGTGCTTAACTTTTTCTGTTCTTTAGGATTTCATTTTAATGTACTAAGCAACTGTTACTTCTTTGCTGCAGTTATGAAGCTCTAAATATGAAGAATGAAGCAATCAAAGTCTTTAACTTTTCTAATTCTGTAGGCACAGCAGGAAGTTCCTGTTTGGTTGGAAGAAATTTCTTTTGGTGGTGTGCAAGAAGAAACAAGCTTTATGTCAGTTAAGAACAAAAAGGTAACTCTGGAAGTTAATTGGAAGACTTGGCTTTTAGAACTGTGTTTCAATGTAAAAGTGCATTTAGGTGTGTAAGTCCAGAGTAATGGTACTGAAATGGTTCGAACTGTAACTGTGTCCTTTATCTTAGTTGTACATTTTCGAAGTGCACAGTATTTCTGAAATTAGTTTTGGACAACTTGCTTGACTTCGGGTCTTACAGAGTAGTGTTGCTAGCTGTGTTAAGTCTTTATTTGTAGTATCAAGAATTAACTGTGGAAGAGAAGGTATGTACAAACATACATGAAGGCTGTAATTCCAGAGATGTCTCTACTGCCTGTGTTCTGGTCATGTTATAACATACAAAGAGTTGCTGATTATACAGTTACTGCTTATGAATAACTCAAGTAACTCATTTGACTAAAAACTTCAGCTAATCATAGTTAGATATATTCCCCAATCGGATCCATGTCCAGATGATTCTTAATGTCTGTGTGGGTCCTTCTGGTCTCTTACTGTTGCTGGTACCAGATGTTAAAATACAACTTAAGCGACATAACTCTGAAATCATTCTGCAGTCACTAGTTCAGGATTTAAATTCTTTTATTTCTACTTTGAATAATTTCTTTAACTGATGTTTGATATTTGTTGCTTCTGTACTTGGATTTTCAGTGCCTCAAAAGCCTTTCCTTGATATCTTGCTTCAGGAAGAACTTTTATCACTTCTCAGTTTCATTCAGAATCCTACTACTCTCTTGAAGACTGCAAAAGAAATAGTGACTCTTACTTGTACAATGTTTGAAGCTCAAGTTCAAGCTTGGACTTACCGTTCATTATCTTTTTTTTATACCATGATTACTGAAAGTATGGGGTGGTTTGGGTATATTTACCTGCCTAGCTAGTTCCCTAGTTGAATGTTCTATTTGCATCGTCATGAGACTTCACTTACACAGTTACACTCTTAAACAACTTCTTCCTTCTCACATTTGCAGCCTCAGTCAATCTTTATTCTATATTCCTGTTCAAGGATACTTAAAATTTGTGTAGATTGTGTTCAAAGGTGGATCTCATCAACCTTTGAGTCTAGATCACTTCTAAATACACATTTCCAACTTTTGTGAGTGTCTCCCAGCATTCCATGAAATCTGTCGCTTCCAGGTTCAGATCTGTCCTTCATGTTCTTTACAACCTCTTGAGTTAGGAAATCTGACTCACTCTTTGTCCTCATATTTGTGAGTTGAGTAGTTTGAAGGGATCTGTTTGCTTTGGGAGTACTGCTCTCTTTCACATACATAAACTGCATCAGCACTTGTGTCAGAGATTAATTCCATTCTTACGAGACATTCTGGTCTCAGTGTTTCTGTCATAAACTTAAGTGTTTGTGATCAGCCCTTTTTCTCTCTTCAGTTAACTCAATAATTGTCTTCACGGTTTTACTGTTACTGAAATGGAAAGTTGTATCTTTTTCTAAAGATGTCCTTTCTCCAGGAGGAAAAAAGATCACATCTTTTGTTTTTATAGTATTCACTTTCTCTTTCAATGGGAATGCTTGAAAAGACACCTGATGGTTTTTAAAGAGGAATCTGTTGGAGACTCTTATCTGATTATTTTGTGGTCATCTTCTACTTACTAGGCTTCATCTGTTTTCCAAAGGAAAAGGCTTTTGCTGGAAAGCAATGTAGACAGTCATTCTTTGGGGAAAATCTTAACATTTTTTAAGTTTTGCAAACTGATTTGTGTTGGGTGAGAGAAGATGGGATTTGAACTTTGGAAATGATTATTCTGATAAAATGTGACGTTGATTGAAATGCATAAATTTCACCCTGGGGTCCAAAAACTTCATATATATGCCAGTTTAATGATGAAAGTTTTTTTATTCATTTTAAAAATATCAAAATACCTTGAGAAGTGCATGCAGAAGGCTGAAATTGTTTTAGTAACTTTTCCTGTCAAATGATAGAAAAGCGTTAATGATTCTAAACTAAAACCTGTTCTGTTTCCTAGAATTACAGAGGTCGAGACAACATGAATCCAGGAGGAATGAACCTGTCATATTCTACAAATGCCTTGGAGCCAGAGTCATGGGATTAAATCTAATACCAAACAACATGGTATTCTGTTGTGCTTTAACTGAGCACTTGAAGTTTCTTACTGTTGAGCTTATGGAACACTTCAGTTTAAAAGAGTAGCTCATATCATATGCTGAAGCTTTCGGTATTGTATATGTACTTTGTTATGATGAGCCCAGTGATGATTATCACTAAAAGTAGGCCTTCAAAAGCAATGTTTTAGGGAAGGTTTCTGATATTGTTTACTTTCAGTAAATATTTGATACCTAGTAGCTACTATGCTACTGTAAAAAGATGGGAATTTTGTGAGTGGAAAATAGTAGATCCTTTGAACTTAATTGCTTTGTTACCCCAGTGTTGACTGGGAATACAGTTTTGTGGAGACTTGGGTTGGAAAAGAACTTCATGTGAAGGGTTCATCTAAACTTACTTTATTAAGGATTTGTTAAATACCTTGTGAACTCCTAGTTAATAGAAGTTTGAGGAGTGAGTATTGACGGTTGCTTCTACTACTTCAGATACACAAAAAAGCATATGTCGTTTCAATTTCATGAACTAGTATTGTTTTGACGTACATGGAGCATGTGATCTGTACAGAACTAAAGGTCAGTGGCTACATCCACAAGTTAGTTGAAATGTCTGTTTTTACAGAGCCATCTTCAGAGAGGGATGGATCTTTGTATTACTTCTAGTGTAAAGTTTTTGATTTTGACAGACGTAAATACTCTTCTGTTACCTCTTTGGAAAGTTTGCTTTAGAACAAGCTTGATGGCTCATGGCCAAAAGTCACCCAGGCTTGTAAAAACTCTAGAGAGTAAGCAGCTGTTAACAATTCAAACAGATTTCCTTAAAATTGCTTTTAAGCTGAGAATACCAGTGCACTAGCATACAAAGATGCATATCATGGCAAAATAATGATCATAATGGTCATATCTTGCACAGCTGAAAAAGCTTACAAGTGTCTCAAGTTCTCTGGTATTAAGCACACAATGCTGCATGCGATTTCTCAGCTGACAAATCCTATGAACGGAACCTATGAAGGAAACACTTAGATGACTGGGTGATTTTTGGTTTGTCTTCTGTGTTGTGCTGTTTGAGTTGGGGGAAGCAGCAGAAAGGAGTTCTGTATTTAAAAGAGCTGTTATGACCCTTCACTTGCTCTGAAAGTTAAATAAAAAAATGGTGCTGCTGTAACTTAGAGCTACTGCTACTGTAGTGCCGTGTCACATTTTTTAAGTGCTCATTTTGATCAACATCTTCCTTCAGGAGCACTGCATGAAAAAACTAAACATAGTGGAAATTAATCTTCTTAAGAGGAATTGAAGGCACACTTGACAAACCTGACTAAATGCCATAAAATGTGGTGGGTGGAAGTTAAAGCTGCAGCAGTCTCAAGGCCTGCTTTTTATTTGTAGCTTTCAAAGTAATGAGCAGAATAACTTTGTAGTGCCTGTTACAATTTATAACATATCTAAATTATTCCTGCAATAATTGAATGTTTGTATACAGGATGTTTACCAGAACATATAAGCTTTCTTTAAATATTTTGAGAGAATTCATCTCTATGTACTTTGGGATGGGTGAGAAGTGGGTTTTGGTAATAAACCTTTATCTAGTTAAGGGTAAAACTGAAAAGTGAATATATGTGTACAGTTGCAGTATCTCTTCAATTGTTTGCTGGTTTGCTAATTTTCATTAATTAGCAAATTAGTTTCCAATAACCTGTTTTCTATAGGTACTTTTTGCATCTTAGCTTTCCATATAGGGACTTGCTTGCTTCTCTTCATGTTTCTAGGCTGCACAGAACTTCAGCATTCCTGCATGCAGTCATGAAGTATAGTCTTGTTTTGAAAGACAGTGGCCCTGTGCACTGAACTACAGTCTTTTTTTTCTGCTTCACCTAGATATAAATCTCTTACAGGTATCAGAATTAAAAAAAATAAAAAAGGAAACAATATAATTTAGGACAAAAAAAAGCCGTGACTGTCTGACTTGACCAGTGAGGAAGTTAGTAGTGTATTAAATAGTGCACACGTACATGTGGAATCCCGTGTCAAGTCTCTCTGGAACTTTTGATAGCACACTGTTAGCTAACTTTAGTGCTCGGAAGTTCCCTTTTACACCAGTCCAAAAATCAACTTAAAACATAGTAATGTTTAACACAAGCTATACTGCTCTCAGCACAGCAGACTTCTTTCACGTCTCTTTTACGTGGTAATGTTCATTCCTGTGCAATTCCACAACTTCAGTGCATGTTCAGAACTGCACCTTTCCTAAGGGAATAAAACCGACCATTTTGTTTAAATAGGTTCTGAAGGTGGTAGGAGTTGCTGCAAGCAAATGTTCACAATTTTTTTGTGCTGCATCATAGGAAGACCAACAAAACCAACAAAAAAATACCATCTAAACCTCTCCCTGGAATGGTAATGAAATAATTTGAAGAGGAAAATAAGTCTAATTTACTGCTGCTTAGAAGAGTGAGAAATTGAAGAATCAACTCTCAAGTCAGATAATTTTGTCTTATCAGGAGGACAGAAGGCCCCATTAAAAAGGGAGTAAGGGAGAATTAGAATTAAGGAAAATGGAAAAGTTCAAGAAGAATGTCTACAGAAAACTACAGTTCTGGGTTCTCAGAAGCTTTCACTGAACTGTTTGAGACCCAAGAGTAACATACCTGTAAATCCTTTTCAGATGCTTCTGTTGACTACAGTTTTGCAAAGTTGAGGTCCTTGAGTGCATTTCTTACCTTTTACTTCATGTAAAAAATGGTTGCTATCTCCTCCTGTTGCAGTTACCTTCTGCCTAGCTCCTTCATAGTTTCGCACACGTAGGCAGTTCCATCAAAGTCTCTTTGTTGTACTTTCCAGTAATCCTACCTAGATTTCCAGTTTTCACATGTGTTTACAATAGTAACAAGCTCAGTTTTTGTTCCTGTGGTGTTCCAAACAAATCTCATTTTGATACTTCAGCATGACTGTCAATTCTTCTTTCCTTCAACAAAAGTGCTGCTTTTTCTTAGTTCTGTCACATTGCAATAGTAAAACAATGCAGTGTTATTTTTTTTCTCATGAGCTGCGTGCAGGAGCTTTTATTTTCTTATGAGCTGAGTTTCATTGGAGTTTGAGGACTGCAGTCATGCAGGTGAGAAGGTAAGTCTGTAGAGGCAACTGTGTTTTGAATGTCAGTCCTGATCAGAACAGAAATTGAGAGAGTAGGTAAGAGTAAGAGAAGTCAAGGGTTTCTGTGTGTAGCTCAAGAATGGAGAAACAGGAGACAGAACTTGAACAAGTGGTAGCTTTGATCAGTAGGCTTCTTTGTAAGCGAGTTCTGTCTTCATAGCTAGCATGAGTACTAGTCACTGTAGACATTCTCTTGTTTTTATTCTCCTGAATGTATGCTGAGGAACTGAAGTTCTCACAGGTAGATGTTACTGGGGTGTTAGTACAGAGGAAGGCTAATTGTTGCTGCTCTGGTTGAGAGGCTGGAGTTCTTGGTGAAGTTCTTGCTGGGCTGCTGCTTGCCCCCTCAGTATGAGGGGATCATAGCTGAGCCTCCCATTAGTTTTTCTGTACAGATGAGGTGGTTTTAGGATTGACAGCAAAGCTTCATGTTGGTTGCCTTCACTCTTACCAGCATTTGTCAACCAGTTGATTCAAGAGGCAGCAGAATGTAGAATATGTAAATGTGGTGTGCTAGTCCAGACTAACAGCCAAACAACTGCCCATTCACTCCACCTCAGTGGGTGAAAGTAAGAACAAGAAAGCTAGTCAAGAAAAGGACAGATTGTTTACCAGTGCAGATAAGACACGATGTAGGGAAAATTAACTTTATTGGCAATATAACTGATTCAGATATTTGGAATGAAGAGAAACACTGAAACAGGGAAAACACCTCTTGGCTGCCTTTTCCAAGTTCAGCTTTACTCCACAGACGTCTCCCTGCCTTGTTAGTGCCACAGGTTGTGCTCACTCCCTTTAGAACAGCAGCAAGGAGAGGGAAGGTGGTATGATCAGTATGTAGGGATTTCACTCTTCCTCCCTTCTCCTTTTTCTTAGCTGTAGCCTAGGTCCTCCACAGGCAGCAGAGACTATCTGCTATGGTGAGTGTCCTCCATAGGCTGGAGGAAACACCTATTCTGTGGTGGAGCTCTTCCTCGTCTGGCTGTCACATTCTATCAGCTGCTGCTTGCTCCTTTTTGTCCTCTCTTTGTTCTCTCTGCCTTTTTTGCCTTTTCTTAAGCGTGTTTTCCCTGACACCACTGGCTCTGCTGAGGGGCTCAACTGTACCCTGTGGTGGTGCCCACTGGAACTGTTGGGGGTGTGGTGCTGGGCAGCCGACAGGTTTCCTCGTCCCTGCAGACCCCCAGTACCGAAACCTTGATACTAGAGCACACCCAGCCTGGGATGGCATATGGAGGGCAGGAACTGCATAATTCAAAGATAAGACAGCTAAGAAGTAATGGACCTGCTGTGTTTTGAGGGTCAGCTCAGCAAGGAACTTTGGTTAGCACAGATTTGAGAGTTCATGACTGTGGTAACTCAGTTTGCCTTTGAAGAGGTTATTTTGGGTCTTGGAAGTTTTGCATGTTACCTGTGTGGTTTTGTGCTTCCTACCTTTCGGCTTAGAGAAACGTGGTGTTGGGCATATTGCATTTGAAACATGCCAGGTCCAGATAAAACATGAATCTTTTCAAAGCCAACCGTGATGTGTGTGGGGAGGATTATCTGTGCAACAAACCCTTCACATCTACATAGCCTTTTTTGTGTGTCTGTTAAAATGTGTGTGTTTGAGAAACTAGCTTTAAGGGCAGGTGGATCTTAATATTGACTCTCCCCACATAGTAACTTTCTGTCAGGAATAACTCACATTGGGAGTGTCTTCCCACTGTGGTTCTGGGAGGGAAAGTTAGAGGTAGTGGCATCTTGCAGACTTACTATAAAAGCCACTTGAGTTTTTCAGTAATTCCCTTGCTCAGTTTGTACAAATGGGTTTAATTCTGTTTCTCAGCCTTTGTAGTTGTAGTAAAAGGTTTGGGAAGCTTGAATTACTATGGGATGAAAACATTGAAAAAAATTCTGTACTAAACCTCTAAAGGCAGCACTCCAGGGAGAAAGTGTCTCTTAATTGCCAAAGCTTTAACAAGCTACAGCTGATACTAAGCTGTTGCAATACTGTGAAGGAAGATGTGACAGGAAGGAGGTATTGCTTAGTTCTCTGTTCTGAAACGGATAACGGCTTTGTGCGCTTCGGAAAACACCTGATTCTTTTCTTGAGGAATAAATCCTCTTGAGAACAGAGATTAAGATTCCTTAGCTCTTTTGAAACCTTTCTGTGTGTTGTAAATGTAAGCAGTTGCTCACTGCACTGCATAGCAGTTGGCATTTTCTTAAACTATCTGTCTGCCTCTAAAACTGTTGAATTAAACTCATGGGTGTTATTGCTGCTCATTCAGAGATAAGGTAGTCATAAGCTTGGCAGATACATTGCATTGAAGCTATCAATAATTTAAGAGCATGGTTTTTAGAGTGCTGCTATTGTGGAATTTTTTGTTAAGGTAAAATGAAATTTAAGAAGGACATAGTTAACTTTTTACCCTTAAATGCAGCCTAGTGTGGAGGTTCATTCTGGTAGGTATTTAATGTCAAGTTACTTATGAAAGCCATAGTTTTATCTACTCAAACTGACAACAGAATCCCCCCCTGCACCCAAGCTAGATCAGTAGGGAGAAGAGAGACATGCATGGTGTGTGTGGTTCTGCAGTGGTTTAGTCAATGAAAGTCAAAACAAAATAGCTGAACACATGAGTTATAACTAGAAGTGTCTTACTTTTTGTCCTTCCTTGAATGAGAATCTGACCAAGTTGTCTTCGAAAGCTTTTCTTGTGCAAGTCTGGCATTTGGTGTCATTGGTTCTGCAAGTTTTGCATCCCAGTTGGATGCATCAGAAGAAGATATGCATGGAGTTCAATGTGGCAGAGTTTGTGTGTCTTGAAATTACGCTTCCCGATGCTTAAGGGTTTCCTCTTTGTATGACTTTTAGAAAATGTTACTGTCTCATATTTTAGTAATTGTTAGGAGAGGTGTGTGTCCTTAGTTAAGATATCACTCGGTCTTCAACTATTTTGTGATTAAAACCAACTTTGCCACCTCTTCAAATACAATTCTGTACACGTTATCCGTCAAACCTCCTTTCATCAAGACTGCGCAATTAAATGCTGCAAGGTCAATATGCAGACTGATCGGTGAAAACGCATGTAATTTTCCCACTTCACTAGGGAATTCTGTGTTCTGTGCCAAAGTGTGAGTACAGAGTCACTGTAAATATACAGTGATTAGTAGCTCTATAGGATGGCTTCATGCATAATACAGAAGATGAATGATTTTCAAAACTGTACTGTAAGGTGACAAATTCATGCATGATGGTCAGGTTTTTAGCAGTAGTTCTGCAGCATCCTATTGCATCCTGCCAAGAGGGACAAATACCCCTTTTCAAGCAGGGAGTAGTGTCTGGCATCAGGCAGTCCTTGGAGCAGCAATCTCTGAATCATCGGCCGGTGGTGGAGAGGAGTGAGCAACGAAAACTGTCTTCCTTTTGAAACTACTCTTTCCCCTGTGTTTCAGGAGTAAAAGCTTCACTTTCTTCTCACCCTCAGGATGGAAGAGAGTGTCCTTTTGGAGCACTTAGGTGCAAACTGGATAAAAGCATCTGTAAGCGTGGATATAGAAGCACATTTTTTTTCATGGTTTCCATTATACTCTAAAGGCTTCCTGTCTTCTATGGCAAATCACTTTTGATAAATCACACTACCTTTTCTGTATTATGTTTTTTCCCTGTACTATTAAATCATTGCAAATGGTGGTAACTGGAACACTTACTGCCACTTATCATTTAAGTGCACTCTGCATCCTGGAATCTTGTAAGTGCAGCTGCTGAGTCCACATCAAAACATCCAAGACTGTGGGAACTTTAAGGACATAAGTAGTCCTGAGGCAATACTTTGAGTATGACTCAAAGTTTTTGGAAGTTAAGCACTTTCTGAACTGTTTTATATAGGTCTTAGTGCAGTTTTTCTGAGCAGCCATCTTTCAGTAGGTCAGTAAAATCAACATATTAGTCTGTCAGCACGGTTAACTATTAGAACCAAGTCCAGAATACAGGTCAAAATAATTCAAATGTCCTGCCTTTTTCTTTCATGTTCAGTAAAGAAACCTGGTATGTCAAGGAGAGTTCAGATTACAGTTTGGGTCTGTTTCTGTTGAATCACATTTCAGTTTTATGTGTTACCTAGTAGTAATATACATGGAGGTTTTAAAAATACTACTATTCTTATTACTGTATTACAGTGCTTTTAAGTAGCAGAGGGAAGTTACAAACGTCTAAGCAGTTCAGGGTGCAGCTTTGTACTGTGGTCATGGACAATGGGGAGATGGCAACATTGTTTAAAAAATACAAACGAAATTGGCAGACTGATCATCAGCTAAAGAGGGTAAAGGCTAAGGAGTCCTCTGGAAGTTGGAGTGGGTGCTGAGCTTGTATATTGAAGTGGCTACTGTTAAGGGAAAAAGGCATGCAAAACATAAGCCGGATCAGTCATGGCAGTTGGAACAAGTCTGTGAAATGGGCATTAATCCACCATCAAGTTTGCCTGAGACATGGGGGGATAGGGGGATTTGTGCATGGGTGATTTTGCTGTTAGCCAGCCTTCTCATTTACAGACTGGGAGCAGCAGAGAAAATGGTGGATTGTGGCAGACAAAAAAAAAAAAAACACCTCCTCAAAACCCTAATTCAAGTTGTGAATGCGGACAGGTAATTACCACAAGTATGTGTGGTGTTTGTCAGGGTCTGAAACACAACTTTTGTGGCATTGAGTCCAAACCTGATGCTCGCGAGCTACAGCTGTGCGAGCTGTTTGTGACTTTGAAGGCCCTGAACTGAACAAAAGGGACTTTTCCCAAATCCTCCCATTAATGAACAAGCATGGGCTTCTGAGTGGGCTAACAGTGCTTTGTGCCTTGTGTATGCAGTCTGTCACAGGGGAAAGACGGTGTGTGGGGAGCAGAAAGAAAGTGAACATGCTGCAGAGACAGTGATCTTGGAAGTGGGGAGAGGTCCTGTTCTTGGGAAAAATACATGGAAACAAATGATAGAGGAGTCTGGGGACCTTGGCTGGCAAGTGTTGCTAATGGTCAGGAACTGTGGAGTGCAGGAAATCAGTGCAACCTTCTTGGGCCACCATATGTCTTCCCTAACAGGAAAGGTTGGTGGACATAAAGGAGTGGTAATGGATTTGGGTGACAGCCCAAATGTCACTTGTTTTAAAATCAATGCCTCTATCCGGATCCACAGCTTTTCTTGCTTGTGACAGTGGTGTAGGATAAACAATTCAATGGTTGTTACGGATCTCTGAAGTGGAGCCAAGACCTCTGGATGATGACATCTCTCTTGATGAAGATCTTTAAATGCAGTACCTCTTCTTGGAAAGTGTCTGTTTAGATAGGAGTGTCAGTGCTTCATAAAAAGCACATTACTGGGAACTGTGGATTTCCATTTGTGAACTTCACAGTATTTCCCTTAATTGCGATACTTCTTCTAATTCCTTTAATTTGTTTTTATGTTGTTGCTGGTTGCAATTTTCTTCCAAGTCTTCAATCGAAATAAATTTCTGAGCTTTAAAAGGGATCCCAGCTTCCCTCGTTCCTCTCACGGTGCTGGCGCCCTAAATAACGTACGAGGATGAGCGTGGTTAGGAGGCTGTGTGGGGTCGACTCGCGCAGCGCACTGTGGCCGCGTNTACTTGTGCAGCGCCTGGTCGCCCGTTCTGCAGCTGCGGTAAGTGAAAAGCGACGGCTATGTTTAGCACAGACCCTCTGCCCGCTTCTGTGAATACGGAGCGTGGCAAGGTGTGAATTTCTTACCCGGAGCGTTGCTCGGGTGGATCTTTACCAGCGATGAGGCTTGCTTTCATTCACATCTCTCCAGGTTTCCATCCCAGGCTTGAGGTGGTGTCTTGAGATTTCGACGTCTCCCTGAGCCAAGCAACTCCTTTCAGTTTTTCTTTCTTTCGGGTCCGTGAGACAGTAAGAGTTGCAACTTCCCATTTAGCTGATTGCATTTGTCTCTTTTTGGGAAGAATATGATACAGATGCTTGGCAGTGGTTTCCTTTTTGTGTGTGCAGTGTTAAGACTTAGTTCTCAAAATGTTTGCAATGTATGCGGTTATCAAAGACAGAAGAAGCTCTTTCCTAACAACTGACTTTAAATTGTTTGTATTCATTCAGGTTTTTTTCCAGGTGGTCTATCAGATTTCAATACGCTGCCTCACTGTCCCTAGCTGTTTCTGTGCCTGCGCAGTTTCTGTCTCCAGGTGAAAAATAATTTTACATCATGTTTGTGTACCCGTCTGTCATGAGTATCACCTACATATGCTTAAATTGGGAAAGCTGCACAGTACTCATCCATAACAGGCTACGTGACTGTTGTGTTTTGAAGATGATTGTCTAACATATTTGAAACCTAATTTCAGATTTCTCTCTGTGAATTGACATCGGGCAAGAGAATGTTTTCATGCTTGAAGAAAGCTTCATGTATTGTGAGAAACAATGGAATAGTCAATTCAAGTTTTTCTGTCAGAAACTAGTCAGTAAAGGTCTCAAAAGGGATAAAACGGGGCTAAAGAAGACTTATATCACAGAGGTTGTATTGAACACTGAAGATCTTGATTTTTCTCTAATAATCATATAGGTCTAGGAATCTTTTGCATTATTTGGTGCTTGTAGGGAACACTTTTAATTAAAAAATGCCATATTAGGAGGTCTCGAATCATACCTGGTTTTAGCAGGTCCTGTGGATCGTGGTTCAACGCTGCCCTGCCACATTTTAGCTAGCAGTTTTGACTAAGATAAAAAAATACCATTACTGAAGTTTGTAGTATGGGTAATAAAAGAAAAACAGGAGACATAGTCTTTTTAAGATGATCTGAATTAGCAGACTGACATGGTAATTGTCTTATGCAAGTCAATACCAAGGTAAATATATTTGACATCCAGGAATACAGAGGATGCTGACCAGAACAAAAAGCTCATGGAAAGTAGTAACATAAAGACTATTTTAGATTACTATATTCTCTGATGGTGAAAAAAGGGGCTAATATTCTCCTTAAAGGTACAGTAATAGAAGTAACAGGTAAGTATCTGTTAGTGATCGTGTGTTTCTGTAGCAAGGTATGTGAGGGGTTCTGCATCCAGCAGTGAAAGGTGATAAGGAACAGGTGAAAGTTAGCTGGGCAGAGGCTTCCCTGTTGTACATTCACTGCATTAATGCGGTAGAGACTAGCTCACTTCTGTGACTAGCTCTGACCGTTCAGATGTTGTGTCTGCGCTTCAGGAAGGATGTGAAATACTGGAGAAGTTCCAAAAGAGAACATGAAAAAATCCCCAAAAGAAATGGAAAACAAATCTTTTCAAGAAGGCTTAATGTATACTCTTTACACTTACATAAAGCTGAGATGAATATGGAGAAGGATATTGGTAGTAGTAGGGTGTAAGCAAACTCCCTAAACACTGTGAAAAGAGATGAAATGGTACTCACTATGATTAGCTGAGTCTGAGTTTATAATGTTTTCTAGAATATATAATTTAGTCTTTTTCAGAATTATGTACTATGTGTATAGGTGAGCTGCAAGATCCCTGTCATCTTTTCTGAGGGAAAAGAAGTGAGATTTTGTGCTCGTTTTGTTCTTTCCCTTTCTTGTAACACTTGCAGCACTGTACTGGGGTAGGGAGTATAATTATATCCTGTATTTCGGGGCTGTAGCTGATTCCCCGAACAGTCCAGGAAACTTTTTATTTCTTTTCTTATGAAACATAAGTTTGCTAATGTTATTTAAGTGGATGTGTGTTTTACTCTGGAACGTCTGTAACTTATCTTAGTTTAAGAAGCAAGACTAGACAAGGGTGACAGTGCTCTGAAGTCGTACAGAAAATCTTCCTTCAGGTTTTCTGACAGATGTGTTTTCTGTACAAATATCAGGTTAAAACCACTCAAATCTGGCAGCTGCAAAAGATGTGGATCTGGCTACCCTCTCGTGATGAGAACTGTGCATTTCTTTAAAACTCAAAGCATGGATTCTTGTGCCCTGACAGTCAATTTATCTCATATAGTTGCTGCTTACCATGGCAGAAGCATCCTGTTCTCCGCCTTTGTTTGAGTGACTGCTGAAGGAAAGAGGCACAAAGGCAAATATACTATCTAATAATGTCTTACTAGTTGAAAATGTCTAACACAAAATCATATCTCAAAGTAGACTCTTGTAGCAAAAATAGACTTTGTAGTACATCCAACACTGAACTTAGAAGAAAGCTACAAGACCAGACCTGTACATGAAACCTGTTCGAAGTCCTACTTTGACAGTTCTTCCTTTCTTGGTGAAAAAAGAACAAGGAACAACTGTATTTTAGAAGAAAGCATAACTCAAGAGCTGTTTAAATCAAGTTCTAATTAAATGTTAAAATTTTACATCTTATTCATCCTGATATGAGCTTCAGATGACTACTTTTGGGTCAATGTGCTCAGGATCTTTCACTACAATATCTACCATTCTTCCCATGGATGCAGTTGTCAGATCACAATTTATAGGGATTAGAGAGCTGTGAAAAACCATTAGCTGTCCCTTACATTTACCGCTTTCTCCAGTATGATTATGTGTCAGTCGCTACTCTGACCTGTGTAGAGAAACCTCCTTTTTTCTCTTCTGATGCCCAGTGGTACTCACTCTTGATGGAATCCTGACAGATCCTGGAAGTTGAACTCAGATGCCTATCAAATCATGTAGCAAGTTGCTTACAAATGCTATTGTACTTTTCTTAGTCTTCTGCTATTCTAGCAAGTGAAATCATAGAATCACAGAATGGTAGGGTTGGAAGAGACTCTTAAAGATCATCTAGTCTAGCCACCCTGCCAAAGCAGATCCACCAGGATCAAGTCACACAGGATCACATCCAGGCAGGTTTTGAAGACCTCCAGAGAAGGAGACTCCACACCCTACCTGGGCAGCCTGTATCAGGGCTCCCTCACCCTCACAGTAAAATTTCTCCTTAAGTGTAAGTAGAATGTTTTGTGTTCTGGCCTTGACCCATTACTGTTTTCCCTATCACTAGATACAACAGAAAAACTGATGCCCCAACCTTCTGACTTCTGCCATTTAGATACTTATAAATATTAATGAGATTGCCCCACACACACCTTCAATCTTTTCTTCTTCAGACTAAACAGCCCCAGTTCCTGCAGTCTTTCCTCATAAGGAAGATGCTGCAGTCCCTGATCATCTTGATGGCCCTGTGCTGGACTCTCTCCACAAGTTTGCTGTCCCTCTTGAGCTGAGGTGCCCAGAAC
>WBNH01007453.1:19097-77550 GCA_013401255.1 Urocolius indicus
CCTTTAGCAATCCTCAAGTCTTTGGTACCTGAGGCTAATCGTAGTCTTTTGTTCCCTGATGGGCCTAAACCACAACACTTGGCAAGCTGGAGAAATGGGCTAACAGGAACCTAATGCAGTTCAGCAGAGAAGTGCCAATTGTGCATGTAGGAAGAAACTACCCTGGACACTGGGGGTGGAGGGGTGAGGTGTGTGGAGATAACCAGCTGGAGGGCAGCTTTGCAGAGAGGGCCCTGGGGGCTTGGTGGACACCAGATAGATAGCACATGAGCCAACAATGTGCCTTTGTGGCAGAGAAAGCTATTGGTGTACTGGGTGGGCTGCATTACGAGAAGTGTAACCAGGAGGTAAAGGGAGAGGATTGTTCCCCTCTGCTCAGGGCTGGTGAGGCCATACTTGGAATACTATTTGCAGTTCTGGATTCCCCAGTGCAAGAGAAACATAGACATGTGGAGAGCATCCAATGAATGTCCAAAATGATGATTAAAGGACTGGAGCATCTGTCATTTGGAAGCTGGGACTTTTCAGCTTGGAGAAGACAAAGCTGAAGGGAAGGTGCAAAGGGAGCAGAGCCAGGCTGTTTCTAGTGATGCCCAGTGACAGGACAAGAGGCAATGGGCACAAACTGCAACAGGACAATCCCTCTGAACATCAGCAAGCAGCCTTTTACTGTAAGGTTGACTGAGCATTGGGGCAGGTTGACCAGAGAGGTTGGAGGTCTTTAGAACCTGTCTGGGTGACTGCTTGGGCAGAGTTTTTGGGTTGAGCTGTACCTTTGGAAGAAATTATTCTGCTTCTTTGCTTTTCTCTTTTTTTATCCCACAGGTTTTTTTTTTTTGTTTTTTTTTTTTGGCTGCACAGTCGTTCAGCTTCAAGGAGTAGTCAAAGGGAGGTGCCTTACCTTGCCTTTGGAGTGTGCTCAAGGCTGGTACCTGAGTTACTTAGCTGAGATAAAACCAATGTGAGACCACCCTCTGTCAGATGAATGATGAATCTGAGACCATTACCCAGTTCCTGAAAAATTGTTTTATTAGTTGATGGTGTACAAGAGATGCAAATTATTCCTTCTACATCAGGCTTCCTTTTCAAAAGAGTTCCCTCTGTTAAGTGAATCTGCTCTGAAGATGGGTTGGCAGGCTGGATTTCAAGTGGATGTAGATATTTCTTGTGAATTATTTACATGGTCCTTGAAAGTTGAATTTCTTAGGTGAATTGCTTTCAAGACAGATTTCAAGTGCACTTACCTCTCCTTTGTAGGAAGCATATATACTTACCTTAGGAAAACTGCATGAAATTTCTCCCACCATTCAGCAAGTAACACTTAGATAAAGCAATACTTAACTGGAACACAAGTGAGAAATGCTGAATAGCATTATTAATTCATACAAATGCTTGCAAAGTCTTGAAGTATATTAATTTTATTTTTTGTTTTATGACAGCATTTCTGCATGTAGTTACTGAAAAGGAAATGTTCAGCTATTTGATTTGGATGTTTGCCCTGCTCTGCAGCTCTCTAGCAGGTATGTTTCTTCATTATTAGCACCTCCCTTGAGATAAGAAAGTTTTCCAAAAGGTGACCTCCTCCAAATTAAATTTTGAAGAGTGCTGAATTTTTTTAAGAAATGCTTTAAAAATGGATGTGTACAGCATATAAATAAATAAATAAATAAAATGTTAGTGTGCCATATATAAATAAATAATTTATGGCACTCTTGATGCCCTCTTGTGGAGTGCTAATTGTGATCATGATAACCTGGATTAGTTTTCCTTTGTGTTTGAAGATTTTTTTTTTAAAAGAAGTATTTTAAAACTTTAACTATTTCTCTGTTGCATAGTCTGCATCTGCAAATCATATCAGAGCTCAATTCCTGTTGGATTGTAAAGGCTGGTTACTTCAGAGACCTGACAGAACCAATTATGTTTATGTAACAAATAAACACTTAAAGTGAATATATCCTGATTTTGGACTGTTTTAAGTCAAATATTGCCTAGGCAATAATGACTAATTTTCTCATTCCTAAATTTAAAAAGTCGTGAAACAATGTGTGACTATTTAAAAAACTTTTTATTTGTTTGTTGTGGAATTTCCACAGTCAGTTTAATAGGGCACAGGTTAAGTGCTGAAGTTGGAAGAGCAGGTAGTTCTGCACCCCTTCTGTCTTATCTCCCTCTGTGTCTCCCAGAGTGTGTGTTTATCTGGCTAGTTGTGAAATGGTGAGGAATTTCATCTGGATGGAAGACCATGTTATTTTTTGCCAAGTTTTTGTTTCACATTTGTATCCTTTTCCTTTTGATTCACTAAGCAAGAACTTCTGGCATGCCAATCGGGTAACAGCAGTAAACGAGTGACTGAGGATTAAAAAAGTTCCTTGTGATAAAGATGCCACTTTAAACTGATGAAGTTGAAAAGTATAGGTTAGAATAGGAAATCAGAAGGAGAAGCTGAAATAATGACTTTGTGACAGTTCATATGCAATTTATCACCTACAACTTAACACATAATAGCAATTTATTATACAACGGTCTTTGTGTCTTAAATTGTTTGGGCATGACATGGAAGAGGGAGGGGTAACCTATGTTTGTAGAAGCTTGAACAATGTATGAAACAGTGTGGTAATTGCTTGCAACCAATACATGGTAAAATTTGTGCAGTAGAGTGTAAAACAGCCACTGGTGTGACTTTGGAACATTAAGAATTACTTTGAAGCAAAAATGACCCAAAAACAAACATAGAAAGCAATTTTCAGTTAATACATCCAAAGACCAGAAAGAATTACTGGAAAGCAAGGAAGAAAGTTTGATACTTGATTTCCTTTCATTCCTGTATTCCAGCAAAGAAATTATGTCCACAAAAGTTGGGCTTCTTTCAGTTTTATTTAACATTTTTACTTAAGAAATTTGGCTTCAAGAAATAAATAAAAATAAATGTCTGGCTCCTTGCAGGACTGTAGTGTGTGGTTCTTGTACTGTTTGATAACTGTGGTGAATTAATTCATTGGGTCTGCCTCTGTGTTTTTCTTTTACATGGATTTTGTATAGAATTCCTGGAATGTATCTGTGAATGTAAATTCTATGAGGAGTAAAAGTACTAATGAGATGTTGAATTATATTGCAGCTTATTTGGAAACTTCAAATTTACCAGTTTAATGTATTTTCTGGTACTGTAATTAGTAATGATAGCATCTAAATGGTATTCATACCTTTTACAAATAGAAATCTGGTCTTAAGAAATAGATTTTAAAAACAGGAGTCTCTTTTCTTCATTTTCAGCTATTTAAAAACATTTGAGTTGAAATTACTCCATTATTTCTGGGAAGGTATAGAAATTTCATTCTTGCGTAATGCCTATGATAATGTAGTAGTTAATGTGAACTGAGTTTCCAAAGGACAATATCTGATTTGTGTGATTAACTCAGCATTTTATTTGAACTCCATATGAAAAAAAAAACTAATTAAATGATCATTAGAAAACAAAATAAGTTATAATTCCCCCCCTAGCATTTTAAAAGGAATTAAGTTGTGTGATATCTTTGATTTTGTTCTTAGATGAAAACTCTATCAGAGATGCTGACATTTTTCCTCCTTCTCCTGAAATTGAAAGAGGATCCACCCTGAAACTATTTTGCATTCTTGGAAAACGTTACACACCTCAGAGAAATGCAAGTCACATCATCTGGAAATTGAATCATGAATCGATTGCTCGGGAAAACTATGACATCGTGAATGAGACTGTGTCTAGTATAACCATCCATAATTTCACTTACAGCAAAGCTCATGTGAAATGTTTCACTAAGTACTTGGGGAAGGAACAACTTTTGGTTCACACTGAAGTAAAATCAGGCTGTAAGTAGAAAAGTAGAAAAATATTTGTAATATTTTTTAATAACTTACTGTAAACTTTTTTTTTCTAAAGCAACTGGTTGTTTTTTTGTTTTGTTTTTAAGCTTGTAGAGTTGAAAAACACCTGTATTCAAATATCTTCTCTCTTTCCCTTTTTTTTGTCCCCCTGAAGCATGATGTTGCAATCATTCCTCACTGACACTGGTCCATAACCTGTATGAACCTGGCTTTTTGGCCAGCTGAAGCGAGTGGAGGTTTTCTATTGAGTTCAAAGAGTACTGGATCTGCCCCTTTGGTTGTGTCTTTTGCCTGGCTAGCTTCAACTTTCTCCATGGAGGATTTCCTCTCTAATCCTCTGTTCAAAAGAAATTCTAATTACAATCTCTTATGGGGAAGCTCGCAGGACAAATAGTTATACAAATTCTCTATTTTATTGTAAGTCCAAATTGTACTAATGTATTTGGAGCTCTCACTGTAGTAAAGAAACAATAAACGCAGAAAAAAAATGTGGAATAAAAACCAGCAGAAGGTATTGCCTGTCTGCAAAGTTTAGTGTGCCATCACATTGCCAATAACAGGTTGATCTTTTCAATGTTATATTAAGTGGGACAGAAAACTACGATTTTGGAGAGAAGGCTTTTTCAACCAGATTATTTCACTTGCTGTAGCTCTCTCTCTTCCTTTCAACTCCGGTTTTGTCTACTGAGTGAAGAAGTCTGGCTTTAACGAAGAAGTCTTTGAGGGTGTTGCATTTTTATAGATCACTGCAGACTCTAGAGATTGCAGAGGATCCCTTGTGCTGTCTTGCTTGTAAGACTTAAGTGCCCAGAATGAATGATCTCTTCAAGGTCATGTAGGTATGTTTCACAGGAAGCTGTCTTCTGTACTCTGAGGGGTGTACAGGCTCCTCAGATTAGGGGTTTTCATAGGGTATGTGGATAGACATTCTGGGAAGGAACTTAGAGGAGTTTTATCTTTCAAAGAAGACTATTTTCCTGAATTTCTACTGTTCCTGTGTTTTTCTCTTACTCTGTGGACTGGGCTTGAGCTACAGGCGTGTTACTGGGGATTATGCTCACAGGTTCAGGACAATACATGTAATGGCTTGATACAAAATAGATAACAAATTACTGTAAAAATATCTTCAGGCTCACTTAGTTAAATATTTAAACAGCTATGAGGAGATTTGAGGGCAGTAAGAAACTATAAAATGAAGTGCTCTGCAAGAGACCTAGTGATTTTTGCCATAATCTTGACCAACAGAATCAGTTGTACATTAAAGTTATTTGTTTCTAATGGATTTTTTTCTTCATATGGGTCATTGTAGTTCCACCGGACACACCAAGAAATATTTCATGCATTTATTACTTTGAAATTGAACTTACTTGCACCTGGACTTCAGGACGAGAAACAGATCTTACAACAAACTATACTCTTTACCGAAAAATGTAAGTATAGGATCTATTTGGGAGTCAGTTGCTGGGAGGAGAGCACCAACTCCCTTCCCTGCATATCCTGACTTCTGTTTAAACAAGGCCTGGAAACATCATGAGACTCAGAGTCTTGGCATTTCCTCAGCAAATGCAATTAACTTGGGGTTGGTAATGGTTGAAACAAGTTGCAATCTGGTACTTTTTTAGTACACTGTATAACGGAAATGAGCATTCTCAACCCAGTGTTCACTAGGGAAATGCTTACATTGGAACTGACGTTTCACTTCTTTCCTTGAAGTAAAACCACTAATTGGATCAAAGGCTGAGTTCAAATGGTGAATGGAGGCACTTTGTGGAACTTTCTGTATAACTAACAGGCCTGATTTTGAATGGGTGAAAAACAGATTACTTCCTCCTCTGCTTGAAATAATTCTCAGTTAAAACTAGTAAAGCCCTTGTTATTCTGCTTTTCACCAGTAGGGTTAAACGGAGGGACCTTAGGAGTTCCAAGGTTTCAGTGGAAGAATCCAGAGCTAATTGTGCTTTTTGGATTACTTGTATCTGCGGTTGTGTATTTAGAAATACAAATTATGTAGTCATATGCATTTTAGTGTTTTTGTAACCTCATTATAGAAGCATAAATACTTGATTAATCCAATTTCTCTTTAGTTTAAGATGTTGATTAGGAGCTTATTTTTTAATAGGTTACTGGGGAAATGGTGAAATCAGTATTGTTCCAAGACAGATGTCAGGTACCGTTTCAGATATGGTAGCACAGAATTTGTCCCAAATATATGTGTCATTCTGCTTTTTGTAATAGTGCTCTTGTCGTGCTCTTTTTCTGCCTGAGCAAGATGCTAGGTAATATAATTTCATGAAGAATGCTCTAAAATATCTAAAATTATTCTTGAACTTGGAGGAACTCAGACTTCAAAGGAGATATTTTCTTATTGTAAGTTATGCTAACATATGGGATCTTTTTTATTTAAATGATAGGACAGGAAAATATCTTTAGTTTTGTCTCCCATTTTAAGTTTCCATCTTCATTAAGACAGAATTTTCTGACTCCTCCTAGTGTTTCTACATTTTATAACTTAGCTGAATTTGTGAATCTATAGAACAGCTGTTGAAAGTGTTTCAGTATTGTTCCTTCCTGTAACAGTGCAAATTCCTCTTTCACCACGCAGTGAATTGGTTTGCAGTAAAATCTAACCATTAATTTTAATCTACAAAGCTCCCCAGCTGAGTTTACCATATGAATGCAAAAGCACTGATACAAGGGGGCAGAGAGCTGTGGATGGAAACAGCTGTCTCTGCAGGTAGGGAAGGTAGGACTGCATTCTTTCATAGCAGTGTGGGCTTGCAACAGCTTAGAGGTGTTCATGAAATACCAGACTGGTTTTTGAGCTACACTAATTATCTGTTTGCTTAATGCATAATATGGAAGATTTAACATGTGCCACATATACGAGTTTTTATTTGTTGAAGATTTTCTTTGTGGGTTGGTAAAATGATACAAATTTTGTTACTTTTGCATCCGACACCAATTATTATGAAAGTACATGGTGTAGAGACGTATGTCTTCTTTCAGGAAAATCTATCAAATTTCTATTACCTTGTAATAGCTTGGCAGTGGTACAATTTATCTTTTCTTTTTCCATGTCTAGAAGATGAATAAAAACTTGTTATCGCTTAGTTCCACATGGCATATGCTACTAACTATGTATTTTTAAAGGAGGACTTGTGTGGAATTACAGGATTTCACTTCTTTTTGAGTTTGTAATCTAAAATAATGACAGGATGTGGATCGCCCATTAAGACATTTTTACTCGATTGCTGCTCCTGGAAAGTTACCTTATTAGTTGCAACTAAAACTAATTGAACCTGTGCCTGTGAAGACTATTTATAGGCTTTTGCAGGGGCAGTGCAATTGAGACAGAGTATTTATTTGTTTGCACAAACATATCATCTAAGGAGATATTCACCGGTAAAAATGCTGTATAACTTCAAAACCTAGAAACAATTGAATGGTAACCCAATCATCAGCTTGAGTTATTCAAAGAAAATCTGATTTATAACTCCTTTTTTTCTTTTTTTAGGATACCAGAAGGAAGGATGACTTTTCCAAAAACAGAGGCCTCCTGCCAAAGCAAAACAGAGTCATGTTCATTTTATTATCCAAATACTCCATATAGTAGTTCTTTTTGTTTTCAAGTGAAAGCTGGAAATGTTTTGGGTAAAGCTTCATCAGACTGTGTTCCTATACCTATGGAAAAAATAGGTAATTAAAAAAAGAGAGTTAAATAAAGCTGTGTAATTTTAATTGTTAGCTAAAATTGTAAACTCTCTGAAATTACATTTCAAGTTTAATAAAATGTTTCATCCTTCCAAATATTTTTCATCAAATTTTGGATGCTTCTGAATCAAAGCGAGTCTTTTGATATGTTTTCATTTGTGGCCTTTCCATGTAAAATTCTTCAACCTGATTGGTGATATAGCAGCAATTTTCGGCAATTTCTTGGACTTAGTGAGAGGTGTTGAAAAATGATAGTGTGCTGTAATCGTACTATGAAATGTCTAACTACAGCATTATGAATGGATATGAAATTTTTAATTATTAACAAGGCCACATACTAAAACTTTTGTGAAACTTGGACTTTTGTATTTGCAGTGGTACTAAACATCTGTGCAATATCTGGCTGTAAATGTATAGTAGTATTACCATTTCTGCAGATCTGCTCATCATTTACTGTGCTATTCTACTTTCTGGTTAGGAATGTTTGAAAAACACCAGTTCTGTGATTCGCAGGATCAGTAATAACATTTTGTCTCTCTTTTCTCCCCCTGTATTGTGCTGCATTTTTCTTCATTTGTTTTGGTGTAGTTCATCAACAGCCCTGCCAATTGAGTATTTTTGCTGCAGCACTGCTCAACTCTTCAGCTACTCACTCTTTCCTCCTCATGTTCAAATCTGCTGTGGCTCTTTACTCCTTTCCATATCCTCTGTACCAGCTACCTCTTTTCTTAGCACTAATCCATTCTTTTCCCATAGTCTCCTTCACACTTCCCTCCCCTTCATCTGAATTCCTCCTGCATCTGCAGCTCAGACTTCACTTTGGCATTGCAGCTCCACTTTGTTTGTTTTCCCTCCTGTTGCCTCCGAGTAGCATTCTTCAGTGCCCGTGCAAATGAAAGAAATGTGCACATCTATTTGAGAGTAGGTTTGCCAACAGTAAATCAGTTATGTGTGCAGTCTCTATAGAGAACTTCCCACATGTAGAGTTATGCCTGTAAAACAGACATGAATGCTCTGATAGGGTATATGTTGTTGGGACAGTAATCAAACTTCTTGAAACACGTAGATGGATGAGCTCTGAACTTTTATAGAAGTGTTTTGCCTTGTTAATGGTTTTGTTTCTCTATTCTAGAGAAATTTGAACCTCCCGAAGTACTTTCAGTTCAAAAAATCACTGGTATAAGGCAGTTGCTTACAGTGACTTGGAAAATGCCTGAGAAGATTGTCCCTTCACAAGACTTAATTTGCCAGGTTAAGTACAGAAACATGTATTCAAACTCTTCGGTAAGCTACTTAAATTTTTTTAATGCATGTTAGTTTCTTTGTGACTAATTTTTTAATGTTACAAAAACCTAATATTAAAAGAAAAGATAGTTGGAAATACTCATTAAAACCTTGGCTTAGTGGAACGTAAGTAGGTATACTTGATCTTGAGATGGTTGTTTTGTTGTTTGTTCTTCTCTTGCTTTTGGCCAATGTCTACCATACTTCTGAATATATTTCTGTGAAAGGCTGAGGGATGACCTTAGGCTATGGCATTGCGCATACAGTCAAAATACTTTCTGTCCTATTCTGATGTTGTAAACAGCATTTTCTCCCAGCCACAATAGTTTAATCAGATTAAGTTGGACTGGTGATTCATTAGTTTTCAAGTGAAGTATAAATTTTGCAAGATGGAAAATAAGAAATGTTATTGTCCTGAGTTTTTCCTCACACTTAATTGGAACTGTTACAGAAAAAAAGAGTGTTTAGTATTTTTTTATTTCCAGATAGCATTCAGTTGCAGAAGCATTTCTATTTGCAGGCTTACTGTTTCCTCTAAGAACCTCTTCCAGGTTGCATGGCTTGGCTTTTTTAAGTTTGTTAAACTGAGACATCTGCCCTGACCTTACTATTTTGGACATTAAACCTGTAGTTCTGGGAGAAGAGGATTAATCAGGGTAATTAGTAGTAGACCACAAAGCTTTAAAAAAAGAGTTCCTGGTAGAAAAGATGTTTCTCATTAGCATCTTCCTCACATTCTCATGGCAAGGGCAAGTATCTTTACCGTAGTCGTGATGATTTAGTTGTTGGATTCAGGATATAGTATTTAGGGTGACGTGTGATGGGCAGGATGGCTCATGTGTACCTGGGATATTAGAAACTGAACTAATATTTATTTAGAAGATGCATTCAAGAGTCAAGACGCTAGTGTCTTTGTTTACATGCATATGAGATCCTTCCCAAATGTTAAACACATCCATGTTTTTCTGAAGCTACAGCATTATTGTGTACTGTGTCTATCTGTCAGCACCTGCATAAGAAATCATATGTCTTTATTGTTGCTATCAGGTACAGTCCATATCCATTTTCACCCTCAGAACTTTTGTATATTTTACACAGACATTCTAGAGGAAAAAATAGTAGCTGTGATCAGTAAAGACCAGTAAGTTTAGTTCTGTAGGCTCTTAGACAGGCATGATTCGTAGTTTTGTCTTTATATAATTTGGAGCAAATGACAGATATTTTCTTGTCCTTTTAAGCTTTCCTACCAAAACAATCTAAACGGTTTGCTGTGAACTGTTTTTACTGAGTGACAACTAAATGACCTACTTTGATGTTGTTAACAACCTTTTTGATGAGCCACTAAAAGCCAGTCCAGGGTGTCTACTTATGTCAGTTGCTGCAGGAGGTTGATAATAGTTTTGAAGCCCTTCTTGTTGCAGGTTGGCTAAAGAGTTTATCACTTACAAGTGGTTTGTAGATCCCTGAATTCAATCTCATCAAGAAGTTTTGTATTTTTGACAGTGAGTTTCTTGAGATCAGAATGGATTAAAATTTCAGGTTTCTTTGCGCAACATGCTTCCCAGTATGGTGTTCAGAGAAGTGGGTGTCTGCGTGCTGCTTTGTTACAGATTGGTTTGCTTTTCACTGGAAGTTTCAGCTGGTGGAACACGAGAATGTCTTCACAGGTTTTTGCCTGTGTTGTGTACATTTAGATGATGATACTACTTCAGTTCCCAAGAGACTGGCTTCCTTATTCTAAAACTTACCTTTGCTGACCTTGTTAGAGTTTAGCTAGCTTGAATATTTATTTTAGTGTCTTTCAGTTATCTGAAGTTTGAGAGGAAGATAGTTATTAATTATTGCAGTTTGGAAGGGAAGAGATTCATGTTGGTGTAGTGATGATATAAACCCTTCTGTGCACAACTGCTTGAATCTTTTTGTAGTTCCTGTTGTTTTACTTCTCGTTGTCAGTCCAGTTGAGTTGATACATTAGCTGCAATTTCTGGTTCTCATGTCACCTTTCACCTTTTATTAGATTGTAACAACAATCTAGCATCTGGCTTCCACCAGTGAGATGTGAGTGGGCTTCTTTTAAGATGAGGAAATGACTCACTTATCGAAGAAGATACGGCATCAATTGTTGCTCATATTGATGTCTTCTTTCACCACTTAAAGGCTCTATCTTATTGTTTTCCTCTTGGTACCAGAATTTTCTGTGTTTTCTTTTTGGTCGTTTGACTTTTTTTTTTTTTTATGATATGCTGATAATCTTTAGGATGGCTTACAGCCATGCTGTTATATGGATACGAGCTAGAAGACACTGTAAACATGCTCATCAGGAATGCTCCTGCTGTGAGCTGGAGCTGTGTCCAGAACGTTGTGGTGTTTCTGACTTTAGAAATACCCAATTGCTTCCTGCTGGTGTGAAATGTAGTCATCTAGCACCTCATATGCCAGCACAGCTGGTCTAGAATTGTGTGAGCTGGACACAATTCAAGCCACAAGTTGGTCAATACAAATGTAGTTTTGACTCCGGTTTCTCAGACCCCAGAGTTTACAGGAAGAGTGGAGATGCTACACAGGAAAATGAAATGTAAAAACAAGTAATTTTCAGAGAAGTAAGGTGGGAAACATGAAAACTGTACCTTTTCTGGGTTTTTGAAAAAGCTAAGTCATGCAATTTTATAGCAAATAATCTCTGTTTGTGTATCTGCTTTCAGGAATTTGTCACTGTCCCACTGAATTCTGCAGAGAGAACAGGCTCATGTAATCTCACAGGTCTGTGGGATTCCACAGAATATTCAGTTGCTGTTCGGTGTGTCAGTATTGTGTCAAAGTTCTGGAGTGAATGGAGTAGAGAGAAAACAGCAAGAACGAAAGACAAAGGTGGGCTAACTGTTTAGAAAGTTTTTCTTAGATTATACTTTGGGACGTTAGGATTTAATAATGCAAAACTGTATTTTCAGCATATTGTTAGTCTATTGAAATTAGAATTCCGGTTTTTAAACAGAACATGTGTATTTTGTTTAAATATGAAAGAGAGAACTGAAAGACAAGAGCAAAGAGTGGAGGAGATTTGATAGATGATACAAACAACATAGGGCTAAGGAAAAGAATGAGTGAATAAACAGACAGTGAAGAGTTAAAATTGAGAGTATAGTTGAACACCGAACATTGCTAAGCAGGATAGTAGCAGAAACGTGGCATAGCAAGTACATCCAATAAAATGAGTTATAAGTAGAGAAATTAAATCGCCACTTATAAAACAAGATCACAAAATCTCTAGAGCTGAAAAAAGAAAGTAGAAGGGAATTTATGAAAAGAGAGACACTGTACTGATTAGGGAAAAAAGGAACAACATTACACAAGGGAAAACTTTTTAATAAGGTACTCTCAGACTAGCTCTGAAATGTTTTGATTTGTTTTAACCATGTTTTACTTGCTTTTAAATAAACAAATTTCAATATATTTTCGTGTCTTTAAACAGCACCTTCAGAAAAAGTGGATTTGTGGAGGGTAATTGGGTCTTCACATTCAGATGGAAATAGATCAATACATCTTATGTGGAAGGTATACATTCTTTTTGTGAATTGATTATCATATTGCTAATCATAGGTAGCTGATAATCATATCAACACAGCTAAGGTGTTGAAGTATTTTGGTGTTGTAGGACATAAAACTAGCAGGGTTTTTTACTGGCATCAGATAAAAAAAAAACTCAGATGAACTAAAGCAGAATTGAAAAGGCTTTTGTTTACTGAATGGTAGATTAATAGATTTTGTAATCTATGCAGAAAGGAAAGTTTCAATTGTGTTCAGATGACTGGAAAATCTAACTGAAAGTCCTTACAACTGCTCTTACCAAATAATCTGCCCTACCAAAGCTGTATTTAAATTCATTTTAATCTTCTAGTAGAATGACCGCAGGCTCTTTGCATTTCAAATATCTGAATTTGACTTTTGAACATTCCCTTCAATGACTGTCCTGAAGATGGGACTAAAGAAAGTACTTTACTTTTCTAAATGTACTATAATAAATTTATCATTTCATCTGGACTCTTTAATATAGTATATACTTTTGAATATACAAATAAAACTCTGAAACACTTATTACTGCATATTTTTTTAATAGCCACTAAACAGCTTTCCACCTTCTGGGAGAATTCTAGGCTACAAAATACAGTACTTTCCAGAAAACAATGCTGCACTTAAGATGACAAACATCTCTATGGTTAACAAAACTATTTTACATTTGAATGAAGAGGCATATATAGTATCTGTTACTGCCTATAACTCTGCTGGAAATTCTCCTGAAGCTATCTTGAGGATTCCATCCACTGATGAAAAAAGTAAGATTTCTCAATATTGTGATATATTTTTTTGTGATTAACAAAAAATGATCTTCCTGATACCTGTTTAAATTCTGTTATAATGGAAATAAAACTGCACCAAGGACTTCTGTCTTATCTGGTCTGTATCTGTAGAACTATGCTGTGTACAAGTCTGTGTAGTCTATTACATTTTGTTAGAAGAGTATTATCTGGCTGTCATATTTTGCGATGACATATCATATTTTTGTTATAGATAATTATTGTTGGGGGGTTTTGTTTTGAGATACAATTAAGGTAGCAGCACTTTCTGATGTCATCTTAAAATGTCTATTTTATAACTTTATGATTTGGATTTTTTTTTCCATTTTGGATTTTTTTGGACCTCTTTATAGAATCTCACCCAATTGTGTCATATCCCTCTCCTAGGTCATAAAATTGGTTACCACAGGGCATTATTGCAGTCCATTTAACAACAAAGATGTGTTTAAGAGAAGCGCTTAAGATGCATTTGTGGAAGCAGAGAGAAAGACTGTGTTTATTCTCATCTCATATGCATTCCCAGAGTACCCCATCCCATCTACTGCCATAGTCAGGAAGCTGGTCTGCTCCAGAACTACAATTATGTTCTTTGTCTCCTATGTTTAATTCTGATATCTCTGTAAGTGTTATATTGCAACATCCTGCTGCCTACTCATGATTGAGAAGAGAGGCTACATATAACTCCCTTGAATCACTTCTCCTGAATCAGTTGTTTACAAAAGTACAAGTACCCCTCTGGAATTGCTCAGTCAAATTCCAATCTGATCAGAAAACTGGATATTAGACATGATGTCATGATGTCATCTTGTCCTGGAGGTTGCTGACTACCCCTCTGTCCCCTTTTTGTATCCCACATTAAACATTTTTCTGTTGGGTTTGGTTTTGGTTTTTTGGTGGTTTTTTTTTTTTTTTTTTGTCCTCAAGCTATGACTTGGGATTTTTCCCTACATATATCTCTTTTCCCCCTGCTTCACCAGGTCTGTTTTCCCTCTGCTTTGTCTGGTTGGGTTTTCACTCAGACCTTTCATTATTTTGGACCAGAAGGCTGTGCTGCCAGTCAGTGGGATCTCTACTCGCGTGAGAGTTGGGCAGAGAGGAACCTCATGAGGTTCAACAAAGAAAAGTGCAGTGTCCTGCATCTGGGGAGGAACAACCCTATGCACCAGGACAGGCTCTGAGTGAACTGCTGGAGAGCAGCTCTGCAGAGAGAAACCTGGGATTGCTGGCTGACAATAAACTAAACATGAGCCAGCAATGTGGCCTCGTGGCCAAGAAGGCCAATGGCATCCTGGGATGCATCAAGAAGAGTGTGGCCAGCAGGTCAAGGGAGGTTCTGCTGCCCCTTCATTCTGCCCTGGTGAGGCCTCATCTGGAGTCCTGTGTCCAGTTCTGGGCACCTCAGCTCAAGAGGGGCAGCAAACTTCTGGAGAGAGTCCAGCATAGGGCCACGAAGATGACTGGAACATCTTTCATACAAAGAAAGGCTGCTGGAACTGGGACTGTTTAGTCTGGAGAAGAGGAGACTGAGGGGGGATCTTATTAATGTTTACACATATCTAAATGGTGGGTGTCAGAAGGCTGGGGCATCCCTTTTTTCTATTGTATCTAGCAAGAGGACAAGGGGTAATGGGATGAAGCTGCATCACAAAAAGTTCCCCTTACACTTAAGAAAAAACTATTTTTCTGTGAGGGTGAGGGAGCCCTGGCACAGGCTGCCCAGAGGGTTTGTGCAGTCTCCTGCCTTAGAGGTCTTCAAGACGCACCTGGCCATGTTCCTATGTGTCCTGATCTAGGTTGACCTGCTTCTGCAGGGGCAGTTGAACTCGATCTCTAAAGGTCCCTTCCAACCCTACCATTCTATAATTCTGTCATATCTATTCGGAAGGTTCATGGTTCTCTTTTGCTTCATTATCATTCATGACCTTGCTGGCTTGATTTACTGTTTTCCAATTGCATTGTTATCTCAGTCAAAATTTGCTGATCTGCACTGCCTGTACAATTGGTCATAAATTGGTTTGTAAAATTTTGCTAACTGTAAAATTCAGATCGTACAAGAGGGACTGGTGTTTCATTCTCTGTCAATCTCCTTGAGTATTGTGTCTTCAATCTCCCCCTGCCTCTTTTCATTGTAGTAATTCTTATATGCTTCATTGTAAAGTATTTCGAGTACACACCTGTGAACATGGGAATAAAGTGACTTTTTTTTTAACCTTGACCAAATCCCACACTCTTCTAAAGAAGCAATCTCAGCTTGCTATAGTTGAATTGTTTTCTTGCTGTAGTTCTTATGAAGATAGAATTGCTGACATTTTCTGTTAAATTTTTAGCTTCTCAGATGATTGAAACAGTGAGGACCTTTACAACAAATGAAGAAGTGGTTGTGGAGTGGATAGCCTTGGAACCAGAAGTAACTGAATACGTAGTTGAGTGGTATGAGGAACTGGAGACAAATCCTTTTGGTAGATTGTGGCAATATGTATCAAATTCCACAAACTGGAAAACTAACAAAAGTATGTCTGTTTATTAGTTAGAGCTGTAAGAATGTATTTACGTATGTTTATTTGTAGGTCAACCTAAAAGAACAAACAAGGATGAACTCATCCATCTTTCCTCAGACCATTTTGAAAAATAACAGTATTATTACATGCTTTATTGAAATCTTTGCATATAATTCAGTAACAAATTTAACTGTCTCGAATTTTCATGCAGCATGCATGCTGTTTGCTCCTGTTGTCATGATTTAGGGCCAGTCAGCATCAAAACACCATGCAGCTGATCACTCTCTCCTCGCCTACCCCAATGGGATAGGAAGGAGAAAATAGAAGGACTTGTAGGTCAGGATCAGCATAGGGAGGGATCATTCACCAGTTAGGGTCATGGGCAAAACCAGACTCAAGGACAACAAGAATCAGTTGAATCTGTTACAAATCAAATCAGAGTATGATAGTGAGAAACAAAACTAGTCCTTAAAAAAAGCACCTCTCTCCTCTTCTCGGGATCAGCTACCTGCTTCTGATTTCTCCGCCTCCTCTACCCCAGGGCAGGGAACAGGAATGTTATTGTCAGTCCATCACAGATGGTCTCTGCTGCTCCTTCCTTTGTCTTCAGTGGGGGAAGACTCCTCGTGCTTCCCCTGCTGTAATGCAGAGGCCTTCCCATGGGAGATAGACTTCCACAAACCTCTCTAACATGAATCCTTCCCACAGGCTGCAGTTCTTCACAAACTGCTCCGGCCTGGATCCCAGCTGCAGGCTGCAGTCCTGCAGCAACAGTCAACTGCAGCACATTCTTCCCATGCTCATTTTTTGAGTACAGCTACCTGCTCTGATGTGGTGTCCTGCAGACGAATCTCAGTTCCACCATTGCCCTCCATGGGTTGCAGGGTGTCAGGCTGCCATCTCACTGGCAGATTTCTGCTCCAGTGCACCTCCTCCCTCACTGACATCTGGGACCGCATGGTTGCTTCCCTTTCATCTCACTTTCTCACATCCACTGCAGATTTTTCCTTCGTAAATAGCTATCACAGAGGTGCCTGATTGCATCAGCAGGTCTGATTTGGAGATGGGTCAGCTTCTAGCAGCTTCTTCCAGAAGCTGCTGCTACAGCCTCTCCCCCACTACAAAAAAAATACCCAGTCACACAAACCTCATGCAAGGTTATGCTACAGATTTGCATATTAAAGCACTTCTGTGGCTTGACCTTATGACATAAAGCTTCCAGTAGGGAAGCTTAAGACACAGATATACTATTTTAGCAGAGAAATCTAGAACAAAAAAAATGGAGATAGGAAAAGATGATGTGCCTTCATGTTTGTTAGAGAGAGAGCCAGAAACCTGAAAGACAACTTGAGCGAGAATTCTACTTGCAAGTGGAGCAATGGTCTATCTCACATGTTAAGTACCACATAATAATGTCTGTATGACCTAAGGCACTTCTAGGAACAGTGGCCTTATAGCGCACTGACAAATGGGTGAAGAGCTGCCCACTTTTTTGTGTTAGAGACTTTTTATGTACAGATAATCGCTAGTATTGTTTTGTTTATGTGTAGGCAGTGTTAATGAAAAACCAGTATGCAGATTTCAGGTGATATGTGCAAAGGCAAAACTGTAAATGTCGACGTGACTATCCCGTGCACATTAGCTAATGAAATTCATCTGCTTTTCTTTGTCCATTTGGATTTAAAGAAAAAAAAAAAACAGCTCCACAGGAATAATGGTGAAAATGTTTAATGTAAGTAGTACATGTGATAAGTGAATTTTTTATTATTAGTTCTTTGGTTCTACATTAGTGAAATTAGATTTATCAAATTTGGGAATGGTTTTTGTTAGTGTAAAGATCTTTCTGAATCCTACATCAAGGAAAAAAAGTTTTCGTAAAACAAGTACCTCACATTTTTCAATGTGAGCAGGAGCACTTGGTTTCTTGCTGATGAGTATAGGTAGCTTGCCCATGGAATTTGTTTTACTGTTAAGTGCTGTTTCTGTGCTACAGTAAAACGAATTGAACAAAAATCTGCTTGAAGTAAAATTCAAGAGCAGTTTACTACAACTGTGATGGATGAGCCTTGAGTCTTAATGCCAAAAATTGCACTGTTTCAGCAATTTTCTGTGAGGAATAAACACTGTTTATAGCTGTTCTTGATATATAAACCCCCAGCTTTCCTAAGCAGCATTATTAGGAGATCTTTGTTTACCCTAAGCATGTCACATGAGAAATGTCAAGGCAAATTCAGACTTCCTGTTTTTATACGTGTAAGGGACTAATGAAGCAGCAGAGAGCTGATATAATACAGGGATCTGTCAATATCTGTTATTTTTGCTGAACAAGCCGCAGAGCTTGAGAAGAAGTGGTCTAGGAAACCTTTTATACTGACTTCATCCCATGGTGTGTAAAGTTACAGATGTGTCCTCTCAGATAAGAGTTGCTGAGATTGTTCAGAATTCAAAACTTTGTTTTCAGAAGCTTTAACTGTGTCTTGAAACATACAAAATTCTGTTGTAGAGATTTCACTTGTACAGATGTACTTTTGAGTCAAGCTAGAGGCAAATCTGCAGTGGACATAACTGGAACATCAGTGTAAAGAGCTGAGGCTCTGTTGTGATTTTTAGGCTGCTTGATGTATGAGATGAAAATCACTTCTGCAGAGCAGTAAACAAAGATATACAAAATAAAAATTATCCTTAGAAGTATCACTTTATATGGGCTATTTGAAAATAAAAACTTCAAAACCTTAAACTGTTATGTTATAAGATGAATAAATGGCTTCATAGAGAGAAGCTGTATAAGGCTGCAGTGTTATAAGTGTTTCTAGTGAAAAGCAAGCCAGAAAGCAAGTATTCTTTTGAATACTAGTAAATCAAAATCGTTGCAAGGAAGGGCAGTAATGAGCACTTAATGAGCATTTGAGGCCATAAATATATATTGTGCTTGCTAAAAAGTTTAAGAAAAGAGAGGTCTGTAACAGTATATTTAAAACTGCACTGATATAGTCTACTTTAATTGTATTAATCTCACTTAGTTTATGTAAAAATTTCTTTGTTTCCTTTACAGAACGCTTTAAACCGTTTATATGCTACAACATCTCGGTGTATCCTCTCTTTGGAAATAAAGTAGCAGCTCCTTATTCAATACAAACTTTTGTTCAAGAAAAAGGTATATATTTTAAACTAATAATGTTGTAAAATGAGTGTTGTAGTATGTCTCTAAGAATATATTATCTTTAATCAGTTTGGTAGTGGCACTGCTGATGGAGAGATGTGGATGCTGAAAGAAAACATCATTCAAGTTTCCTGATTCTTCTTCATAGATCAACTACTGAGTTATTCTGTTAAAAAAAACCAAACAAACAAACCTCAAATACTACATATCCTGTGATTCGGATACATTGCTACTGGAATCCACTCATTTGTGTTAAAGTTTACATACTGTATACAGAGCATTTAGAAAGAGAAGAGCTAAAAATATGAAACAGGTTTTTAAACTCTCTCTTAAATATTGCAGCTCATTTAGGTATATAATTAGGCTTGATTTCATGCTTTGCTGCATTTATCAGTGCTAATCTATGAGGAAATTCTACGCATAGAATAAAATGGATGGTTTGAAAAGCTTGCTTTTCGTTAAATTTTATAATGTAAAAAATATTTGCGATTCTACAGAGACAAAAAGGGTCCAAAGCTGTGATGTTTGTGAATGGATAGAAGCTGGATGAAATAATGGGGTGTTTTGGGGGAGAACATTCTTTTTGTTTGTAGAAGTTTAATGTGAGTTCAGTGATTTATACAGCTAGGTGTAAGAATGTAGTTTATGGGTAACTTTAGCGTTCTGAGTGAAAATGTCTGTTTGTGTGGGGAGGGGTGTGTGTGTGTGTGTGTGTGTAAGTGTGCATGCACACACCATAGAGTGCGCAGCATTAATTACTAGGAGGAGGTAATGGAGTGATGTGTGTTTGAGTAATACTTACCAGCACAATTAGAACTTTGTTTCAAGTGCTTACCTGTTCATAGGGACCTGTGACAGTACCAAAGATTGTCGGAGAATGGGAAGAGAAGTGTTTGTTTTAAAGCTGAAGCAGGAGAACTCTGGTTTCAAAGTTACAAGCAATAACTGTGAGGTTGTGTTACATAAGTAGAAAGACTTTATATAATGTAATGGGCAAAACCCATTGGAGACCCCAGTTGAATCCCAGCTCATTCATAGATGTCCTGCGTAAGCAGTGACCTGGCACCTGGGCTCTCCTGTGACTGTGTAAGGATGTTTCATCTCTTGATCTCACTGAAGTTGCAAGGACAGAGCCTCTTAATGATACAGTAATACTGAGAACACTCACTAAAGAGACTCATAAAAGTTAAAGGCTATATCAGAGTGTTCAGATTACATGTTTTGTGATAGGCTTGCTGACATTAATGTTACTGATATATGTGACGTAATAGAGACAGATGCAGTACTTCGGTTATTTTACTACTTTTTGTAATTTGCAATGCTTCCATGTAGAGCCATCAGAAGGACCAGTGGCTGACACAGGCATTCCAGGGAAAAATGAAGTAACAATAAAATGGAATGAGATTTCAAAGGATAAAAGAAATGGATTTATCAATAATTATACAATATTTTATAAACCTGAAGATGGAAAAGAATTGAGTGAGTAACTTCAAACATCAATGCTTTCAGTAGGGTTGTGATAATCTGCTGTTTGAAGATAGTTATTTTTGTAGTTATTAACACACTTTGTTATTGTATGCTATAAATACATCTGAAAATACTGGTGCTAAAATGTGTCTTACATAAAGATATGAAAAAAAATGTTTATGCTCAATTGAAATGACAATGTATTGTAGTGAATAGTCTCTGCTTTAATACTACATGTGTATTCTTGCTCTTTTTCTTTGTTCTGGACTTATTTTGTACAGCACTGCTTGCTCTCAATCTTTTTTGCTACTGGTGTTGTACTACTCATGGCAGTGCAGCCATGACTGTTGACTACATTGTCCTTTCTGCTTCTCAGACACAAATCTGATCAATCTCCAGGTGAGGAGTATATAGCAGTGAATGGCAACACTATCATTCCTTTTTCCTTTCCAGTCCAGGATGGAAAAATCATATATGAGAAACATTTTGCAGATTTATCCATGAACAGTAAAAAAATAAAGTTTGTGGGATTATGCCAAGTTAGAGATTTATTTTTAGGTCCTCACTGTGTTTTGCCCTTCTACATATGTACTGCTCTGTCACCATCTTCAAATCTCTGAAGCAAAAGTCATGATAGAGGTAAAGAAGCTGAAGTGAAGCTAAAATTTGTTGGAGATAAATAGATCTATGTATATAGACACTGTCCAAATCCATTATTTTGAACCTCATGAGAATTCAATGAGTTTGTAACATCCTCTCAACGTGTCTTTGGAAGAGTGCCTTTCCCACGCTCTCTGCTTCTAGAACAGTATGGTCGAGATTTTCTGGTAAAAATGTTTTTACACTTTACAGTCAGTTTTATAGTAAAAGCAAAATACCAAATCCTAGCCAAGGCACTAAAATAAACTGCTAAGAAATAGTTTCTTTGGACATAATTTTTAGATTGTTTTCTCTAAATGGGCTTGATTTCCTGTGCTTGGTATTGCTTTTCTACTCCAGGGCTGATAGCATAACTTTTGGAGCATATTCTTAACTTCCTACCTCAGAAGTAGTGCTCATACAAAGTGTCAGTGTAGTCCTATCTATTCAGAACTCTTTAGCCTAAATCTCAGCAGAATCATTTATGACAAGTGTTTTGGTGACTTAAAGTTGTTGTTCTTGTACAGTTTACAAAGAATGCATTCATCATCATTCAGTGCTTCAGAAGTGGTTCTTTTTCATCCTTTATTTTAGGCATCACTGCTACCAGGCACCTAACAGTAATGGTTTGGTTTTTTTTTTTTTAAAGATCTCAAACCTATACATCTTTTGCTGTCTTTGTTTGCCTCTCAATATCCAGTGTGGAGACTGGACAAGACTATTGTTAAAGGTTTTTAAATCAGAAAGAAGATGCTTATTTCTGCCAGATCCATTACTCTCTGTACTGTTTTCCCTGCAGTGTTAGTTTCTGAGTAATTTAATGCTGACTGCTTTGTGTGAGTGCTGCAGCCTTGTTTTATGGACCCATATGTCTCCATGTGACTGCTAACGTAAAGCCTATTTAGGGCTTCAGATTTCTTGAGTGTTTCTTGACTGAACTAAATGATGACATGAATTGGCTTTGATTTTATGCATCTGAAAAAGTTTTGGTGACTTTCATTTCACAATGTGAACATGCTTTTAATACTGTTTGTAGACATAGAACGTTACGATATATGCCCTGCTTGAAAAAAAAAAATAATTAAAAGTGAAGCTCATCACACAAATTTCAGTTATGAAGAATGCACTGTAAACATTGAGTTCTATTCAGAAAAGCATTTTGAAACTCTGAAAAAAAAAAATCCTGTTGATTTTGGCTTTCCCACCGCTGATAGATTCCATCCCAGAAATAAAGTTGAATTTCACGAGCTGTAGAAACTATTTTAAGTTCCTAATTTCTGAGCCAAGCTTCCAGGAAATGAAGTTCTCAGAGCAGTATTTTCAATGATAAAATATACTACAAGGGTTCCTCCTCCGCCTATGTGTGTTATCAGCAAAAAGTGTGTATTTACTTTTAAAAGTAAATACATAATAGTTTTATTTTTTTTTTGCCCTAAACTTTTAAGTAGCATTGCTAAACATTGTTTGTTAATTTAAGTTTTCTTTCTCAAAGGACTGGTAAGGTTGCTTTTTTTTATTTCAAGTTGCCTTTAAAATACTATGTTTTTTGTCATTGTAAAATATGGTAAATAAGCATACGATTCCCTGATGTAACATGACTTATTAACATAAATCTTCTCCTAAAAAGATGAAACAGTGATCTCTGATGTTCTGCAATACCGACTGAAGTCCTTACAGGCTAATACGCAATATACTGTTCATATCATGGCAAGCAATAGAGCTGGTGGAACCCGTGGAGAGCCAAAAACCTTCAAGACTTTGAAATTCAGTAAGTAATATTCCTGGTTAGCTATTAATCTTTTGAAAACAGATGTGGCAATAAGAAATGCAGAATGTTTCTGTTTAGGCACTCATTAAGGTTCTTTTTTTTTTTTTTTAGTTAATGTTTAGTCCCTTCCTTTAGTAAGGAAGACTTACCGACACTAATTGAGTTTAACTCACTTTCACTGATTATTTCACAGTCAAAAACTTCCCAGATTAGAAGTCAAACTTAAAATATATATCATACTGTCAGTAAAGCTGTGGAATGCTATTGGATGTGGGAGCATGGGTTTGTATGCTGTCAATTGTGGAGCAGCGTACCTGACAGTTCATTAAAAAGCAGACAATTCCGTCTGAGATATTGGATTTGGACTGTCTGAGGTATTGGATTTGGACTAGCTGTGCATTGTGTTGTGTTTCTTCAGCTGCATAGGCTTAACTAATAAGTGAGTGCACAGGTTGTGGCCAGCATGTGCAGGGAAATATGTTTTGCTGTTTCTTACTGTTTGTTCTAGCCAGATTTTAACAAGGAGGTTGGTACAATGGCTGCAGGTCAGAAGTTCAGACATTTCCTCATTTCTACTTCTAGAAGAGTATTTTCAATACAATTGTCATAGTCGTGGCCAATATAAAAAGTCCATAAGCCATCCTTAAATTTGTTATGGGATTTGAAGCTGATTTATTGTTTACCTGTAAATTCATCTGCTAGCTTGCTACTCAAATGCAAGATAAAGTTATATTATGCCAAGGTCTAGTCTCTGTTGTTGTCGGGACCTGCATCTGGTAGGTAGCTCAGAGATCTGTGCACTGTTTCAGTCAGAGTGACTGTATTTTTTTGTGTATTAAAAACTTGCTTCCTGCACTGCATATACTATTTATTTTGTAGTAATGTAAGTGACACTGTATGTCAGTTTTAGGTGACTCTATAACATCACCCAGAGAGGTGGTAGACTCTTGATTCAAGGTAACTTTCAAAGGTTGGCTTGGTATGACCCTAAGCAACCTGATTTTAATATCAAAGTTGGACAAAGTGACTACATATGTCTACTCCAATCTGAATTATTGTCTGATTCTAGTAATGAGAATTCTGAAGTGCAATACATCTGTTCCTGGGATATCCTGAGAAGTCTCATGATGAGCTGCTTTTCAGGCTCAGTAACTCTCACTTGTTGGATTCAAAATACAAAACATCGTACAATGAGTATGATACAGTATTCAAAGTAATTTTGGCTAATTTTGACAAAGCTCTTTAGAGTTGTCATAATTAGGTGACTTGGATGTTGAAAATTATCTGTCTTAAGGGATTACATGAATAAATGAGTAACGTGTGTTTTTGGGTGTTTTTTTTCCCCTCTAAAGATAAGGAAGATATTATTTTCATTGCTCTACCTGTTGGATTAAGCATGTTGTTTCTATTAGGCCTTTGGATAACATGCATTTTGAAAAAACATGCGTGAGTACACTTTGTACCTTTCTACAACTGAATGCAGCTAGTCAATTGTAACTTGTATAAGGCAAATATTTATGTATCTTATAAATGTTTCTATTGAGTTCCAAACCAATGTCAAACTAAGAAAATCAGCAGTTGGAGTGACAAATAAACATACATGCAGGTTATCTTGTAACTGCAGTTAATGTGCTATAGTCCAAAAATAAGTATGAGGAAAGACTGCGAACTCTGGCTGTTTAGTCTGGAGAAGAGAAGACTGAGGGGGGATCTTATTAACATTTACAAATATCTAAATGGTGGGTGTTAGGAGGTTGGGGCATCCCTTTTTTCTATTGTAGCTAGTAGCAGGACAAGGGGTAATGGGATGAAGTTGGAACACAAAAAGTTCCATTTAAACATAAGAAAAAGCTATTTCGCTGTGAGGGTGACGGAGCTCTGGCACAGGCTGCCCAGGGGGGTTGTGGAGTCTCCTTCCTTGGAGATCTTCAAGACTCACCTGGACAAGTTCCTATGCGACCTGATCAAGGTGAACCCACTTCTGCAGGTAGATTGGACTAGATGATCTCTAGAGGTCCCTTCCAACCCTACCATTCTATGAGTCTGTGATTTTAGAAAGCGCAGCAAATCAGAAGAAAAGAAAGAGGAGAAACAGATTTGCATATAACTTTTATCAGTTATTTGCAATTCCATGGTAATCAAGTGAGGGGAGTGTACTTTAAAGTCAGTTTACGAAAAGTTAGTAACACCAAAAATAAAGTTTCCCAGGCACTCTTAATATATTTACTAGAACACATTTCACATAGCCCCTGTTGCATCTCCCGGCTATATTAACATTACTTTTGTTAGTTTGTGACACTTCCTTTGAGCTATAAAGAAGTTGTGAAGGAAATAGAAATTACATAACATAAGTGCATTTGGATGCTTGATCCCTGAGTCTGGATCCGTGTCTCTGCAGGATTCATAACGCTTCTATCCACCATCACACATGTCCACTGCCAGACTTTAACATTGCTTCCTCAGAGCACACAGGGGTGATGTAGCATTCCTCCCTGGTGTGAGGAGTGTGCATTTCTTTAGCATGAGAATTAACTGGCTTGTTTGGCTGAAGCTTTGTAGGAAGATTGATAGTCTTTATCTTATTTTGGGGTGTTCTAAACTGTTGGAACAGGATTACTCCTGTGTGAAACATCTGTTAGTAAATATAGCTTAATTAGTAAGTGCAGTTTTCAGCTCCTTTTCCATCTTCATTTGTGTTGTATATTCTGAATTTTTACCGTTGTAAGAAACTATGTTTTGATTCTAGAGAGTGCTTTGAGATGTAGCTGAGTGTTTACATTCTCATGCAGATCAAATTGTGATGTGGAAAGCCAAGCTATGGCCTGGTTTTCCATCACTTGCATGTGTACACAATATCAATGGCTGATGCATTTACTACTCCACAGGACAGCCTTAGGCCGCACTGGTGGGTGGCATCATTTAACCTGCTTGTTAACATAAGAACTCAGTGTAGCTCTTTCCTGGTATAGTGTAGGGAACTCCCCCCTGCAGCAAAATTTGCCTGAGGTGGCCTTTCACTGAAGAACCACAGGTACAGGTGGATCACAACAGCTTTTGTGTACAGCCTTATGTTGGCATGCTGCTATTTGACCTACTATAATAATACAAAAAATGACTTCTAGCATTAGTAAGTTTTCTTCAGTCTCTCTGTAACCTAAGGTTGTCACTGGAGATCTTTTGTGATGAAAAGCAGTGTAAAGGGAAACAGTTTTAATGAAAAATACTGTGTTAACGTAGGAAAGGTTTCCTTTGTGCTAGTTTGGTATTTTAGCAGTGTTTCGGTTTTCTGGGGATGTGTTAATTTTATTTTGAATTATCTATTTCTTTCATCATTTGACTAAAATTGCTTTCTAAATGATAGGTTCAAAAAGGTTTGTTGGCCTGATATACCAAATCCTGCGGAGAGCGTTGCAGTGGAATGGCCCCTTAATCCATCTATGGTAATAATTGCTATTTTATATGTCAAAGGAGGGATCAACCAATTGGAGAGAAGTCCTCTGATAATCATTTTATAAACCTTTTGAGTTTCTGTCTTCCATTTAACTACTGCAAAATGCTCTTCATTGTATTTAAAATTAGTAGAAAATTGCATCTTTATGAAGTATACTAATTTGATGCTTATATGATAATGAGAAATAGTGGTTTTGAAGTCATAAGGTAATTGATGAACACGATTTGTTCAATAAAGTCAATTGAATTTGCTCAGATTATTGAGTTTACTGAGTCAGATTTCCGTATCTGTGTACTTCCTCCCTTCTCCACAAAAAAATACAGTGCAACATATAATAAGATCCGATATATTACATTTCCCTCTTTCCTGTTGTTGGATATTTATTCCTTGTTAAAGGTTTGATGTGTATTTGAATGGAGTTGATCAGTTTTACATAGAAAGTGCTACTTGTGAAGAACAGGATTAAACTTTTGTCTGAAAATGGCTGATTAGGGTGGAAAAAAAAAAGAGAAACAGACGGAACTTGATTCCAAGCCTCCACTGAAACTTTATTTTATTTAGCAGTTGATATAAATGTGTGTAACAAATGGACAGAAAAATACTGTCATTTTTAGTACTCATTAACATACAACTGCATCCCAGCTGAAATGCTTGTGAGCTCTTTATTAATGCATTTGTAAAAACAAGTGAAACATTGCATAAACATTGTATAACTTCCCAATTTATCTCTCTACCAACAGAAATCTGAGGCTAAAATCATAGGCTCTGAAGACATAAGTATTTTGGAACCTTCTGAAGGAAGTCAGGAGGGATTGCTGCTAATGAATTGTGAAAACCATGTTTCTGAATGTGATTATATTAACACAAAAGACATTAATTGTGTCAATGAAAATATACTTTACAATGAAGTAGATGGACCTGTTAAATGTTTTTCACCATCCATGCCTTGTGTAACTACCGATCAAGATGTCAGCAGTCAAATGCATCTGGCTTGGATACAAGCAAGGGAAACTCAGCCCACAGAAATGCTGGAAGATGGTTTATGTGAATCCCAGAAGCCTTCAATAAAAAATGAAGAAAATTATAATCAGGAAGTTTTAAACCTGGAAGTTTTCGGTGAAAAAGTGCTATTTAATCCATACCTTAAAAATTCTGTGAACACAAGGGAATTTCTTATTTCTGAGAACTTACCTGAACACAGTAAGAGCGAACTCAAAAGCCAGTCAGCTGTTTTATCTCCTTTTCAACAGAATGTCACAGGACAATCCTATGTAACACTGGACATGTTCCAGCTGGCCACATCTCATTAGCGTGAGAAAGTGCTCCTTTGTAATGTCTCTGCATGAGATACATGCTGTTCATATGCGTGCATGCCTTCTAGCCTCTTTAGTTGGGATGAAAACACCCATTTCCTTTGAACACCTGTGAAGTAGCTTTTTGTACTGTTAGACCTGTCAGGATTCACTTTCAGGGTGGGATGGATGGGTGGCTGTTCTTCTTGTGTTTGTTTTTTTTACCAGCCTAGATGTGCTAGTAGTGAGACAATGGAAGTAGCTTTTCTTGTTTCTTCTTAGTTCTCCCGTGTCAGTCTACTGAAACAAAGGGATCTTCACTGCAGAAGCATCCAGCAGTGCGAGCTGGATATCCCCCCGGACAATCACTTCCCCCCTCCCGTAGCAGAGCTGTGCTGAGGAAACATGGGGGGACTTGAAAAGCGCCAAGATCTGCCGAATCGTTCCTTAACTTACATGGAGTAGAACTTTGTTCCCGTTCTTGTTTCTCTCGATTGTTATGTGTCTGATTTTGTGCCTAGTGTGCCTCCTGTTTATGTAATACTCTTTTTGTGCCCCGGCTCTTAAATCAGTGGTTTGGCTCGTAGTTTCTTTGTAGTGTCATGCGTATGCTGTAGACTTAATTGCATTTTAGACAAGGTAGGGTTGCACACACGTTGCTTCCTTTAGATTCTCCAGCTTTTTTTAGTTGTCCTCTGCATTTTGTGCTGCTCTTGTTTATCCTGTTTGTTTGCCGCTTTTGAAAACTCAGTTTACTGCAGGATATCTTCTTGTCTTCTCACTCCTTTGCCTCTCATTTCTCGCAGTTTAAAAAATGTAAAACTGTGTTTCCCAGTTGAGGCTTTGATATTTTAAACTGAAAGAAAACCCCAAAAACACAGCTAAGAACGGCATCTTGTTTTGGAATAAGCACTGAGTTTATATTTAGGAAAATGTTTTTCTGGGTAGTATTGAAAAAAGCCACTAATTCTATAAAATATCCCCAGATATCTGCTGGTAACTGATTTCTACGTGAAAGCTGTAACTTTGGTCATTTTTAAAATGATTTTTGAAAAGTCATAAAATTCCTTGTAGTTTTACTCTTGCACAGCACAAATTAAGCAGGAAACTCCCCATTTTGCTATTTTCTTTTTTTTTTTTTAATCAGGAAAGAGGCTATTACTTTAAAATTATTACAGAAATATTTCCTCTCTTAAGTGACAGGTTAAAGAGATGGAGAGACAATTCTAAGTAAAACGTATTTAAAAGGAGGCGTGCAGTATGACACATGTGGCATATAGTTATTTTAAGGCTTAAATTTTCACAGAACTTAAAGACTTGATGTGATCAGTCTTGTTTGTGTGTAACTACAGACTTCTTTAGGGGTGAAAAAGATACAGGAGTCATGGGGACAGAAAACAATAGACAAATGTGAACAGCAGTAGAAAGCCTTTGCTTTCTGCACAGGAAGAGGAGTGGGAGAATGGAAAGTACATTGTCTTGCATGGATGAGGGGGCTGAGCCTTGCCCTGAGTGTGCTGGCTGTTACTTGTACTGCCCTGGGGAAGACAGGATCACGTTTGCATGTAAGCTTTTCACCTGTAGTTTTGGAAGCTGCTTTTACTTACAGCAATGTTTATTTAATTTCTAAGAAAATGTGAGAGAACAATTTCTGCAAATGTTCCTTGTACAGCAACACTGATATCCCACCCCATCTCCCACCTCCGGTTTTGTTGGATCCCTTTTCCAAAGTGCTATAAGCCCAAATATATACACGTTTGTTTTAAAAAACCTTTGTTACTTCTGTAAGGCGCATGATCCAGGCATGGGTCACTGCTTGGGCTGTGTCAGGGCTCCTGCTGCTTCACTTGCTTCCACATATTGCCATTTCCTAGGGTTCAAAAGTCACTCCAGTGACAGTAGGTGTTTTATCTCTTAATTCTCAGTATTATTATAAAAAGATTTTAAAATAAACACATAGAAAGAGATTTTGGGGCCTGTCTAGGAATTGTTTATCAGTGAAGTGAAGGCTGCATGCTCTCTGTTGCATGCCTGAGTCAGGGAAAATTAAAAATAATGCAGCCTGTAAAGGATGGTTAGAAACTGAAGGTTCTTGCTGGATGGTAGGGTCCTCCCTGTAACATCTCTTAGCTTCTGGAGGATAAGTTAATACCCTGCATTTCTATCCCATTTTATTTCTTTCTCTATTGCTATTCCAACTTTTCTCTCCTCACTTCTGATTTCCTTTCCCATTGCTTTCTCTGAGAAAGAGTAATGCAACAAGTGGTCTCAGTACATCTTGGAAACAAGAGGTGCCTTTTGCCCTTGCATTGGAACAGTGGCTTCTTGGACTTGGTTTGCTGTGCATTCGGAATTGTAACTCTTTCTGACCTTTTACAGTTTGTCTTTCAAATGATTGCTCTGAACTGTGAAAAGAAAAAGTGAGAGCATGTGGAAAAGTCTTTAGCAATTTATGCTAAATATACATTAAGATTATACTAAATATACATTAAGATATTTAATATTTTAATATTCATTTATAAATGGGATCCTGTTTTGATAGAGACTCACAAACAGGCTGGGTATTTGGGCAGCTAGCTATTCCACTTGTGCAATGTCAAGCGGCACTAGTAGTTTGGACATTACAATACTTATATATGTTTTTGGTACTTTTTAATAATAGAACACCTGGTGTCAATATTCCTAGAGAACAGTTTTCCTAGGTTTCATTTTGCCATCACTGGTCTGAAAATTGTCCATTTCTACCCCTCCAATAAAATGCAGAAAATTAACCTCTCAGGTGTACAGGTCTTTGCAAGGTTAATAGAGATCAGCTTGTGCATAATTTCAAGAAGATATTGATGCATCTGCACAACTGTGATTCTTCTGTGTGTCATATAAAATTCCTTCCTAACCTCAATGCTTATGTTCTTGTGGTGATTTAATCAGGTATCCCCCAAAGTCATAAAATCACTCCCTCTCCCAAACTAGACAGGAGAGAGAGAGAAATATAACAAACAGTTTGTGAGTTGAGGTAAGGATGGAGAGATCACTCAGCAATTGGTGTCATGGGCAAAACAGACTCAACTTGGGGAGAAAAATGTTTGATTTATTAAAGGAACAATGAGAACAGGGAGATGAGAAATAAAATGGAATCTTATAATACCTCCCCCCACTCCTTCTTCCCAGGACTCTCTCTCCTTCCCCTCAGCAATATGGGGGATGAGGGTTGCAGTCAGTTCATTACAGATGGACTTTGCTTCTGCTTCTTCTCAGGGGGAGGCCTCCTCACACTTCCCACTGTTATAGTGTGGGATCCCTCCCACAGGAGACAGTCCCTCATGAACTTCTCCAGCATGGGTCTTTCCCATGGGCTGCAATTCTTCATGAACTGCTCCAGCATGGAGCCTGCGACAGGGGCAGCTCCTCACACCCTGCCCCAATGTGGGTCATCCACCAGGAGAACAGTCCTTCAGGTACTGACTGCTCCAGTCTGAGTCCCTCATGGGATCACAAGTCCTGACTGCAAACCTGCTCTGATGTAGGCTCCTCTCTCCCCACGGGCTCCCAGGTCCTGCCAGGAACTTGCTTCGGTGTGAGCTTCCCACAGAGTCACAGCCTCCTTCAGGCATCCACCTGCTCTGGTGTGGGCTCCTCCATGGGCTGTGTGTGGGTCTCTGCTCCCTGGTGGCCTCCATGGACTGCAGGGGCACAGCTGCCTCACCATGGGCTGCAGGGGAACCTCTGCTCCAGCCTGGAGCACCTCGTCCCTGCCTCCTTCCTCACTGACTGTGTTGTCTGCAGACTTGTTCTCATATTCTCAACCTCTCTCCTACTGCAGTTTTCTCCTGCACAGTAAGTTTTCCCAGAGGTACTACCACCATTGCTGATGGGCTTGGCTGTGGTCAGCAGCAGGTCTGTCTTGGAGCTGCTGACATTGGCTCTATCTGACACAGGGGAAGCTTCAGGCAGCATCTTATAGAAGCCACCCTCACAGCCTCCCCTGCTATCCAAACCTCACCACACAAACCCAAGAGAGTAATGTTTTTTACTTACCTAATTTTTAGCAAAATTAAATGTTCATTCTTTTGTCATCTGAGGTCACTTTTAACTCCCCAGGACCGCTAGTTCTTTGAATTCGGAATCCCACACACTCCTTGATCTAACAGTAACCTATTATGGGCAAATTTTCCATATTACACAACCCATAATATTTCTATGTTCCTCATGCTATTTGTAATTGCTCAAACAGGAGGAAAGAGTATGAGTGGTGTTAATGCAATGCAGATAAGGGAGCTTTCATCCTGCAGTTAGCACTCACATGGTCAGTGCGTGCTCCTACTGAAATGAACAGTTGCTACAGATGGGCTGGCAAGGGCTCTGACCTTGGTAGTGTATTTAATGTGTAACTTGCCAGAACATGTAACTCATTACACATAGCATGTTGTCTTTTCCTCTTCCTGGAAGACCGATTTATTATAAATAGCTCTCCCTTTTTGAGATAGTTGATGACTTCTGAAGCCAGATGTTTCAACTTTTGTTAGGGAGTTAAAACTTGGAGTTGCATCCTGAGTCTGAGTTTGGTGTCTCATGTAGCAAAACTAAATGTTTGCATGCAGCAGAGCCCTAATCTGAGAATAGAGTATTGGTGTGAGACTCAACAGCTTAGATTCTTGTTCGACAAATGGCTTCATGTCACCTTTGCAGTCATTTCAATAGTCCTGTTAAAACTCCCATTTTACCAGTTCTGCACAGCGATGCGTAGGCTCTGTGTTTGGATTTTGCTTTGAGATTTAATGCTGCAGGTGAAGGAGTCCAGGAGGGCTGGACATTCTTCAAGAATTAAATATTAAAGGCTCAGGAGGAGGCTGCCCGCATTTGCTGAAAGATAGGCAAGCTATAAAGAAGACCAGCCTGGCTGAACAGAGAGCTTTGGCTGGAACTCGGGGAAAAAACAAACAGTTTAGGCCCTTTGGAAGAATGGTCAGGCAGCTCAGGAGGACTACAAGGATGTCATGAAGTTTGCAGGGAGAAAATCAGAAGCACCAAAGCACAACTAAAACTTTGACTACTGCCATAAAAGGCAATTAAAAATGCTTCCATAAAAACAACACAAAATAAAACAAAACAAAAGCTACAAAAGGAAGACTAAGGAGAATCTCCTTTATTAAATGTAGGGGGAAGCATAGTGACAAAGAATGAGGAAAAGTCCTCTTTGCTTCAGTCTTTAATGCTAAGACCAGTTGTTCTTGGGGTACTCGGTCCCCTGAGCTAGACGCAAAGATAAGGAGCAGAATGGATCCACTGTAACCCAAGGGGTAATGGTTAGTGACCTGCTACACCACTTAGATAAGTCTATGAAGCCAGATGGGATCCATTCAAAGGTGCTGAGGGGGCTGCAGAAGGGCTCACCAAGACACTATCATTTATCATCAGTTCTGGCTAACTGGGGAGGTCCCACTGGACTGGAGGTTGGCAAATGTGACCCTCATCTATAAGAAGGACCAGAAGGAGGATCCAGGGAACTACAGGCCTGACCTTGGTCCCAGGGAAGGTTATGGAGTAGATCACCCTGAGTGCCATCACACAGCACCTACGGGACAATCAGGCCTAGCCAGCACATGAGTTTGTGAAAGACAGGTCCCAATCAACTAACCTCATCCTCTATGACAAGGTGACCCACTGAGTGGGTGAGGGAAAGGCTGTGGATGTGACCAACCTGGAATTCAGTAAAGCTTTTGACACCATTTCCCACAGCATCCTCCTGGAGATACTGGCTGCTTGTGGCTTGGATGGACAAACTTTGTTGAGTGAAAGACAGGCTGGATGGCCAGGCTCAGAGAGTGGTGGGGAATGGAGTTAAATCCAGTTGGTGTCTGGCCACCAGAGGTGTTCCCTAGGGCTCAGTCCTGGATCCTATTCTGTTTAATGGCTGTATCAATGACCTCAACAAGGAGACCAAGTGCACCCTCAGTCAGTTTGCAGAGGATGCCAAGTTGGGTGGGAATGTTGAACTGCTGGAGGACAGAAAGGCTCTGCAGAGGGACCTGAACAGGCCAGATCGATCGGCAAAGGCCAGTTGTCTGAGGTTCAACAAGGCCAAGTGCTGGGTCCTGCACTTGGGCCACAACAACCCCATGCAACGCTGCAGGCTTAGGGCAGACTGACTGGAAGGCTGTCTGGCAGAAAAGGACCTGGGGGTGTAAATTGACAGCTGGCTGAACATGAGCCAGCAGTGTGCCCAGGTGGCCAAGGAGGCCAATGGCATCCTGGCTTGGATCAGAAATAGTGTGGCCAGCAGCACCAGGGAAGTGATTGTCCCTCTGTATTAGGCACTGATGAGGCCACACTGTGTCCAGTTCTGGGCCCCTTACTACAAGAAGGACATTGAGGTGCTGGAGTGTGTCCAGAGATGGGCAACAAAGCTGATGAAGGAGCAGCTCAGGAACTTGTGGTTGGTCCATCTGGATGAAAGAAGGCTGAGGGGAGATGTGATCACTTTCTACAGTTGCCAGAAGGGAGGTGATTGTTGATCTCTTTCCCCAAGTGACAAATGATAGGACAAGAGGAAACGTGCTCAAGTTGTACCAGAAGTTTGGATATAAGGAAAGTTTTCTTCACTGACAGGGTTGTCAAGCATTAGAACAGGCTGCCCAGGGAATTGCTGTAATCACCATTCCTGGAGGTATTTAAAAGATGTGTAGATGTGGTGCTGAGGGAGAGAGTTTAGTGCTGGACGTGACAGTGCTGTGTTGATGGTTGCAATTTGTGGTCTTTATGCATATATATTACAAAAATTCATATTTATTAGGCATATATTTTATAAAATACTAACTGTACCCTATTTGTGTGCATGTTGTGCTTCCCAGTCTGACAACTTAGGAGTCAGGCTCTAAGCAAAATATTGCCTCTTTAATCCTTTAAGTGTTTCAGTTTTCTTCTGACATTCCTTTTTTCAGTGTTTGACAAAAATGTAATTATTCTAGTGAAGCTGGATTAATTTGCTTGCTCTTTTCCTGGGCCGTCCTGTGATTATATTGTGTGTCTTTTTTTTTCCCAAGAATAAACAGTAATTTTGCTTCCACTTGTCATTTAGTTCAAACTGTTGTTTTGTCTAGGTCTTTTGAAATCAGAACACGAACGTGAAGAGTGACAATCCAAATTTGGAACAGATGTGTGACTAACATATTCTTCTGTGAAGTGAGATTTCTTAAAAAAAAAAAGAATATCAACCCAGAAACAGATGTGTGGTGTAGAGAAACGAGTGGTGTAGAGCTGTCCTAACTGAAAGAGAGCACTTGAAAAGTAAGCGATTATTTCATGCTGCCCATTCCTATGCTCTCATTTCTCCATTTGCAGAAAATGGTCTCAAGAGGAATAGTTTCAAACCAGGCTGCCCTCAGCTGCCTCAGCTGTGGCCTGATAATGTCCATTCCCAGGGTCCAGAGTCCTTTGGGTATTTTGGATGCGCTTTGGGAGTGTGGAGGAGGGCAGATGGTTAACCCACTGCTCATCTGCTACGGGGTGAGGGTGCTGTGAGAGCTGCTGCAGCCCAGCAGAAAAGTCCATCTAGGCCTGGAGCAGGCTTCTGTTTCCCAATTCAAGCAGTCAAAGAAACTATCTTATAATACAGATATATATATATACACACATATATATATGTTTTACATTTCAAAAGTACTGTTTTAACATTGACTAGTCCTACTGAGTAAGGAGGTCAACATTTCCAAGTTCGGATGTCCACCAGCAGCATTTTTCTGTCTCTTCTAGATTGACTTGATTTTCAGGCATTGCGCAGCCACACAGGGATGAGCTACAGGGGCTTTATCATTGCTGAAAGCCTGCTGAGAGAACTTTTATGTTACCTTGCTTCCAGTGTCTGAGTTGATGGAACAGAAGCATTTAAATGGAGTACTTATTTCTCAGGAAAGCAGCCTTATTTGGATTTCTTGACTCTGCCATTGCTGTCCCTAGAGTGCAGCATTGACTTAGCCAAAGGTGGCTTCTCTGGAAATTTCACCATTATTTGAGCAGCTGTATGTATAATGGAGTTTGGTGAAGGAGTAACATATTTCATAACCACAAAAACATTGCACAGCAGTATGCAGGGATGTCAGAAACAACAAGCATAAGATTGTAACCAGAGTAAGTGCTCTCGGACACCCAGATAGGTTGTTGAGTTTCCTTCTCTGGAGACGTTCAAAACCCTTCAAAACCCACCTGGACGAGTTCCTGTGTGATCTAATCTAGGTGGGCCTGCTCTGGCAAGGGACTGGACTAGATGCTCTTTCGAGGTCCCTTCCAGCCCTTGAGATTCTGTGAAACCAACACTTCATTCTGCCAAAAAAAACCCTGAGAATGAAAGGCTTTATGAAGTGATACTATGGCAAACTATGTCCTAATGTAAGAGAATGGAAGAAGTTTCTTCTAATCTTAACAGATGAGCGCAGCACACTTCAAAGTCAATCTTACAGTCAGTGCCTGCTAAGTCTGGGCATGGCCTCCAGCCTACATTTCTATTACTTTCTTTGACTCAAGCAGTGAGCTGAGAGTGTGTTGAACTGGGAGGGGTTTTAGTTTTTGTGTCCTTATCCTGTTTGTTTTGGACTTTTCCCCTCCTTTTAAGAGTAGGAATTTATGCTAGCACTAATAGTTTATGAGCTACAAATGTTTGTATTTACAAAATGTGTTTTAAAATCCTGTAAACACAGGAAGAATTAAATGGGGGGGGGGGGGGGGGGGGGGGNGGGGGGGGCGAGGATAGTGTCTTTGCTTTTAATGTAAAGCTTTTTCATAACTAGCATGCTGCCTGAAAGTGCTTATATCCAGCTGCCTTCATGGCTTGCTGCCTTTGCTGTCTGCTTCTCTCTCCTGTGAGCTTGCAGCTCCTTCAAACATGCTCCCTGTATTTGTATTCATCTCCAGAGATTATTTTTTTCTTTAACAGCTTCATAGCTCGGCTTACAAGTAGGCCCTGGGTTTTGCTTGCCTTTAGGGTCAGCATCTCTCTCCTGCTTTTTGCTTTTATTTTCAGAAGGGCTTAATCATTTTCACACTTACTTATGAGGAGAAGTTTCTGCAGGGTTTATAAGGCTAACAAGGTTCTACAAGGTTTCACTCCGCCTGAGCTGTGGGAGGAAGAAAGCAGGGAAGTATTGAATCATTTTGGGTAGAAATGGACACACAGGAGTTTAGATTTTGCTAATTTTCACCTTTCTTCCAGCACACAGGGCCAGTTCTCTTAAGTTCTGTCTTATAATGGATGACTCTGGATATAAGCTGTGGACCATGTCTCCTAAAAAAAAATGCTTGATCTCAAACAGAGGTGATCCCATTCCTCTTCACCATCCCTGTGCACATTCCCCCTTAAACAAACAGCCCCATGTCCCTAGGGACATATTTCCTCCTGCCATTGGTTTCTGTGACTGACTCAATGCAAAACTACCAAACAAGTTGCTGTCAAGTCACTGAAGCCTTGAATTTACTAGCAAGTCTGCTAGTCTGTAAGTGTGGCCCAGGTTCCAGAGTTGGAGGCAGGAGTGAGGTAGCTTGCTGCCCAGTGAAGGTGAGCTGGCAACGCTATGTCTAATACGGGATGGAAGTGTTGGTGTGTGGGGAAAATCCCTCATGTAACCCTGCTTGCTTTGTGGTGAGTGGTCTTTGTTGCTGTATCCTCAGGTAGATTATTGCATGTGTTGTCTCCAGCTTGTGGCTGTTCTGCTCCCAAACTCTGAGGTTTACTCTTGTAAGGACTGATTTTTTTTTCTGGCTAATTTGAGTTTGTCTCTGGACAGAAACATGTGTCATGTGAGGTATCTCTGTTTACTCCAGCTTTATGAATGATTCTCTGTTTATACTCTGGCAGTGTTTGTTCATTTCTGGTGTTTCTGTGTTGACATTTTAATTAAAATTACTCCACATGTTGCACTGTCACACAGCCTGACTTTTTTCCTGTGTTGCATTCAGACTAATTTTAAAAGCTGATATCAGTTCCTTTAGTTTTGTATTTATGTAATGATTCTATTTGCTTTAAGTTACAGATATTTATCTATGCATTATCACAGACAGAGTGTTGATAATTTCAGATACATGTAAGTAAAAATAAGTGCAACAAACGGAGCACAACAGAGACTTGCTGAAAGAGCTGTGCTGAGGAGGCTCAGGAAGCATCTGCTTTTGTCCTGCGGTGACTGGCAAGTGCTCCACTGAGAGAGGCGAGTGGTTGGGGGGAGGTGGGGGGAGGGATGCGAGGGAGGAAAGAGGGATCCTCTTCTGGTGTCTCTGACAACAGCAGCGTCACACAATCCATAATAAATAGCAGTCAGAATACGTTACTACAGCACTCCCATCTAGGAACATTTGTCTTGATATCAAAATAGCACCCTTGCCTCATCCTGCAAGGGTAGTAGAGGGAGGTAGCGTGCACAGGACAGGGAGGTCCTCTTGGCTCTTTGGCACACATGCAGCCACGCATATTCGTTCTCCAGTACTGAATCTCCTCAAAACAGGGGAAAAAGGTGTATCCGTTCAAGCAGGAAGAGCTTTGCTGCCATAGTTCTGGTCCAGAAACGGTCTTCAAGAGCCTCGTGTTTGTTCCCAAAGTGCATGGGAATGTATGCTGGTAACAAATGAGGGTCAGCAGTGATTACTTATCTGCCACATAGTGATTCAGGCTGTAGCAATGCATGAGAAAAGGCTTCCTACGAGTAACTCCCAGCACTTAGTCAGCCCTCAGGGACAACGAGCTAGTAATCTGGGCTCAATGCGTGTGGACCAGCTATTGTGTGTCCTGACCAAGAATGTGTGCCAGAGGGCAGAGGGCCACTGACCTGCCTGGCAGCATCTGAGTGCTGGGCCTGCCCTCGGGCCTGGATTTAAAGCTTCAGGACTCTGGGTGATAGAAGAACAAAACACAGGGCAGAGCCTTTAATGACAAAGGGAGAGGCAGGAGAGAAGCCAAGGAAACTTGCTAAACCGTTACAAACAGAGTATTAAGAAAAGTAGATGAGTAATTTGGTGGTGGGTAGGAGCTGGAGCTAAGTCCCAGCCACCCTGCCTGGCTGCTGAAGGCAACATGCTGCTGCCACCTCCTGGCACAGCCCTGCGGGCTGGATGGGTCCTGGGGCCAGGCTGGGCTGCCCAGGACCTCCTTGAAACACCTCTGAAGGTGATCCTGTGTCAGGAGTGGGGCCAGGCTGTGCTGATGAGTGTGGCAGCTCTGAGTCCCTAGATGATGCTCAGGGTCCTGGTCGCAGCCCCAGCACCGTGATCCTACCTCACTGGTGCCAGTTACATTTGCTGGTATGTGTCTGTTGCCCTGCTGCAGCCTGGAGCTAGCGAGGGTCCAGGCACTCATAGCCCCGAAGAGCATTTTCTGAGGCATTTTATTTTTAGGTGCCCGGAACCAACCTGCTGCAAGGTATTGCGTGCTCAGGATCACAGGCTGTGCCAGCATCCGCAGAGGACAGGCTGAGTGCAGCTGCATGGCTCCTGCGGAGGTGTCTCCTCTCTGGCCCCCATGGCTGGCCCTGCCCCAGCCCAGCGCCCAGGCTCGCAGCCGGATGGGTGCTGCCATGGCCCGATGGGCAGCAATGCCGCCTAGTGCACCAGGGCACAGCATGTGCGGTACAGGAGGGGAGGGATAATTTGGCTCTGTTATTTAGTGGTAGTCAGAGACTGCTGAGGAAACAGGAAGGCACTGAGTTACTCTACCATAAACAGCACAAATGCCAGGAAAACATGTTTTTGCAGGGAGGTTCACTGTTACCAGATTATCAAGGGTCAAAATGAAGCTATACTCTCCCAGCAGCCCTCCAAGCACCTTGCCTGGAGGTGTGCAGGGCTGGACGGTCTCCTGTCCATCTCTGTGTTGCTCTGAGGCCATTGTGTGGCTGCCCAGGGCCTGTCCTGGCTGGACAACCCTGGTGTGCCGCAGGGCTTGCACATGGCTGGGCACGTCCCCAGTCCTTCGGCAGGCTCCCCTGGTGCCCAGCTGTGGGTTGGAGCTCTGGAGGCCTAGTGGCTTCTGCTGTCATGACAAGCCAGCTGCACGGGTACATATTTCCAGAGGAAAGCTGGGCATTCTCGCTACCCGCTGCCCAGCCTCGTTTCCTCCGTTTCTTTTCAGTGACACGAAGCACTCCTGCTCTGGCAGCAGTGAGGTGGCCCAGGGGCCAGCTGCAGCCTCCTTGCTCTGCCTGCGCCTCACCTGCAGTCCCGTGGCACAACCGCGCCGCAGCCACGTGTCGTGGGCAGGACACGCCAAAAGCCTCACCCTCTGGCACACAGTCATTAGGTGAATGACTGTGCACTGAACCACAATTTTGGAAAAGTAACCTAGTGTTGTGTTGGCACCTGATTTAATACCAAAGTGTTACCTGGCACGACATGCCTGGGATGGCTTTGCTGTGGCAGTGACAGAAACCATTATTTGGTGCCAGAGGTGACATGTAATTCAACACACTCCCAGCCCCCTCAGTTTTACATCAGTCTGAGGCTGCCTACACAAATTCCAACCTTGGTCAGGAAGGGGAAGCTGTGTTTCCGTAGCTGCCACCCTGGAAGTCTTTTGCAGATGTGACAGTCTCTTGGCGATACAATTGTGCTTTCTCAGCACTGGGATGCATCTCCCTAAAGGCCTGTGATGGTCCTCCACTTAAGAGAAACAAAAGAGCCAAACACAGGTGAGACTAAGGGCAACATTATACCTAGCCAGGTCTGTGACTGCCATCTTGGAACTATGTCTAGGCAGGATCAGACAACCCTGCTCCGAACTTCCCCAGTGTTCTTTCTTTGATTCAACTTTCAACTGACCTACAGCAGCCTGGCTAGAGCCCCAGTCCTTCAGAGCACAGAGCCACGGGCAGACACAGCCACCCCTTTCCCAGTGGGAGCCCAGAGGGCAGAGCACAAAACCCACAGCCAGCAGCGGAAAAGAACCCAGCCCCTGTGACAAGAACCTGGGAACACTTAAAGAGCATTTGCTGCTCCTATAACTAGGTAAATTATTGTCCCAGTAGGCCATGTTCACATCTCTCTTGGGGAATCTCTCCGTTTCTTGCCTCTGAGGTAGGATCCAGACTCTTCTGCCTGTCTGTGGCAACTAAGTCACCCTGACAAAACACCGACTCAGGCACACGAGATAAGTATTGAATTTTGTTCTGTTTCTTTTCGTGTATTATGTACTAGATAAATGCAACATTCAGGCTCAGTTGGGTAACAAAGAGGAAGACATTCAAAGTTTACCATAAATTGTAGAGTTTATATGACAATAAGCATGCAGCTTGCAAAAGAATTAAGATAGTGTACTGGTATTAAACACATTTCCATATACAGACAGCTTATGCAGCAATTGTACAAGTTCTACCTCTGGCCAGAGTATGCAAGCCCTTTAAAGCTGGCATTCAAACTACCAGTAGCTTCATCAGCCACAGTTACTGTAAGTATATAGGAAAATTTAACATGTTTACATTCACTAGCCATCCAATCCAGCATCAAGGCACTTTCCTCATTAGGTCCGTCCCTCTGTCCCATGCCTCCGCTCACCTCAATGCACATATCGGCACAGCAACATTTGGTGGCCCGTAACCTAGACCACAGACTCCTTATCCCCAAAGAAAAGCACTTGGTTACTCAACAATCCATTGCTGTACGTGACACTGTAAACAAGCCTGGCGCATTACAGAAACACAGCAAGCTGACCAGATCCATCCACAGCTGTGCTTGAGAGGAGGAGAAGCGCCAGATGCAACCACTTCCAAGGCTGCAGAGAGTAGCCAAGTGGCCGCAGGACCCCTGGAGCGCGGCCTGTGCAGGGGCAGAAGACGCTTCAGTCTGAGCAGGAGGACACAGAGTTTTCCATCTCTCCCTCTGTTGACGTTTGTGCCATATGTGTTTTTCATCTGTTGTTACAGAAGTGTGCTTCTGCAGAGTAGCAGTGACTTTATTGCGTATATCCCCTTCAAAGTTGTCTTTGCAATAAAGGCAAGCAGTGGCTAAGGCTGTGTTCTGGGAGGCACTTCCTGCCCACCGTCTCTCTGCACTACGAATAAGAGGGGAGGTGGAAGTGGATGATTGTTGAGATCTGCCCCTCAGTCCTTGATTTTAAATTGGCTTGTATCAAATGTTGTGGCCTTAAAAATGCATCCTTGTGCATGAAGTCAGCACTGCTTCCCTTCTCAGGAATGGCTCAGATCGCACAAGTATTACAAAGGAAACGACAGTGAGAGCAAACACACACACATCTTTTCATTTCATCCCTTTTTCTTTCCCCACCCCCCCAACTGATACTTTTGCTTTTCAGGACGAGAAATGGGCATCTGTGAGTCTAACGTGAGGTACTTAATTTTACCCTTTACTGTGGTGTTCTGGATCAAGAGCTAAGCTGGAGATTGTGATGTTGGCTGTAATTCCCAAATGGCTGTTTCACAACAAAAGACTCAACTTTTTGTTATAGACTGCTTCCAAATAACACCAAAAGCAACTCTTGGAATTTAAAAATCCATCCTAGCAAACAGACAAGAGGTCAGAGGGAATCAATGAAATTTTACAATCTATGAGTCAGGAGAACTTTTTAATATAGTTACAGGAATACACGATAAAGGAAAGTTAATTACAACTGTCTTAGAAAAAATGAAAAGTATATTTAGCCTAATTTAACGCACATAAATTAAATATAAACTGTGTTTATCCTGGAGCAGGGATGACAGTTAACAATTTGAGAGGCTTTGTCAGAGTTTCAGGTCCCATTGTGAAGTCAATACCGTAGCAGCAGACATTAATGTGGGTCTTGGCTATTCAAGACCTAACACTAATTAAACAAGCTCAATTACCACCACTAAATCAGCTTGGCGATTCCCACCTCTTAGGCAGTGCTGTGAGTTCTAATCACCTGTCAGTGCTTGTGACTTACAGCCAAAGCTGAAGCTGCAACCCCCTTGGCCAGACATGAGCCTTCTCCAGCATTTAAGAACAGGGCTTAGCCCTTGCAAGCAAACTCCCTCCTCCTCCCAGGACCAATGCTTTTTCCAGTCCTGATAATCACCTTCCTGGGGTGCGGTAGCACAGACAGACACATGCTTGTTACAAGCATTCCAGAATGAAGTTTAGAAAATTTTTTGCTCTGCTTTGTACTGCCAGGTTGTGGCTTAGCAGGCAGTTTAGTTTATTACACACTGAGGCATACGAAACAGAAGCCCAAGGCTTCCGCTACAGTGGGAGGACATTCCCAGCCTAACTGCCCTGACCAATGCCTCCCAGAAACAGCCCCTGCCACCTCTGGTTTCCACAGGACTGCCACAACGAGACTACAGGTCTTATATCCATTTTTCTTGTGAACAGAGGAACAATTATAGCCTGCACTGAGGTGTGTCACGTGCTAACACAGGAAACATACTTCCAATTTCTGCTAGCCTCCCTTCCCTGCCACCACAGTAACGAGGTCTTTACAAATATTCTCCTACTCCTACCTGAAAAATTCCAGTCCAGGAAGTCAAAGATGGACATGAAAGTGTTAATACTGAAGTGTTATTTTAATAATGCCTTTATTCTGTAAAGTGCACCACAGTTATTGGGGGCTGGGAGCAGCAAGCTTTCTTTACTATGTTAGGGGCCAAGTTCAGAGAATTTCTGTGGATTGTTATACTTAACATTACAGATACTCTTAAAACCTGTATTGTTTGATACAATTAGATTGTTATGATCAAAAGTACAAAATCCAGTTAAACCCTGAACTCTGCTTGATATAATATTTGGCACATAAGTTTATGAACAAGCTGTAAATTTGTTATATGTATTGTGGCTTCAAGAAGTTAATTCACCCACCAGCATCTCCTGCTTAGTCTTTAGCATTTTAGCCCTAGATAAATGCACAAGCCTGAAAGATAGAATACACCTCTGCCAGCCAGCCAGAGCTCTCTAGGGAACACTCCTGTACAACGCTGAGTTCATTACCAGTGGCCCATAAACAGCAAAGACAGATGCCAGCAGTGACAGGCTGTTAACTCTTGTTAGAATACAGCTTTAAAAAATGAGAATCTCTTCACACTGTTTGTTGTATGTTGGAAATGCTCCAGAATCAATAGCAAAAGAGAGAACAAGATGCTTTCCCTTCACACAAGAGAAAGGCAATAGCTGAAGCTGTCCCTCAAACACAACATCAAGCTATCGAGACCTATTATCTCTGGTTCACAAACAATAACAAAAACAACAACAAAAATCAGCATGTTTCTGAAAACATCCAGGGCTTTGAAGCAATATTCTGATTAAGCAGTCAAGTTGTGGCCCCCAGTGTTTGAGAGGTGAGCAGGAGGTTGGCTGCACGGCAGTTTTAATAAGCCCATACACCGATTCAGAGACCTTTCCTTTTACTTGCAGTTTCTACAGTCACGATGAAGTTTGCATAGAGAAGACAACACATTCCCCAGCAAAGTAACAGCTAACATTTCCAGGAGGAATGTGTTCTGACAAGGGAATGCTCCTTCAGCCTCTGAAAGAAATGAAAGACAGTGGCTGCTGTCTCACGACAGCATAGTTTTCATTATGACCATGACCACTGGGAGAGAGGTTGAAGGTGCTGAGGCAGAGCAAGGAGAAAAGGAAAGGACACTGGTCTGAAGAAAGGTGTAGTTGTAAGTAAGCTGAAATATAGCCTTTTAGTTTAAAAAAAAAGTGCCCAGGTTAAAAAAAAAATACTGTTGGGAGAAAGGAACTGTGGAATACTGAAAGAATGCAAAATCTTTTAACATGTAACTGTTTTAAATACTCCAGAGTTCAAGAGGTAAATCTTATGAATTTACCATTGAATTTCTTTCAGAAGCAGAAGACATATGGGAACATTTGCATGTATAACCTGTCCTTCCAGACAAGCTGGCAGATAAGGACAAGGGAAGTTGAAATGATTCTGACATCTGCCTTTCCAGGGCCTTTAGCCAAGTGCTTTTCAGAACAGCAGCACCACGGGCTGTATCACAAAAAGCTTCATGTGGTCTTCAATACAGAGTTCTTTTGCTGAAGGAGAAATGAAACCCTTGTTTCGTTCTCATAATCAACAGTTAGTGTTTTCAATTGAGGTTTTGTTAGTGTTAGAGTAGAAGGCTGACTACATGAAGGTTAAAAAAAAATATCTACAAAAATGCTGTAAAATTTCTAGTTATTATTGTAGAAGGGGTTTATTTTAATGCAATCTCATTTTTCTTTCAACCCTGGTAGAGACAGTCTCCAAGAAATGTATCTTCTTGAATAAAATGCAAGCTGTATGAACAGGGAAAAAGACATAAGAAAAAAAGTAAGGAATTCTAACTACCAAGGAAGTGTTACCCATGGGTCACATTGCTAACAGATACATACTACCAGTAACGTTTAGTTTCAGGGTATAGGTTTTGTTTTCCCCTCTGAGAGCTTCAATGACTTCAATACTTTCTCTTTTTGCTGCTTTCAGTTTCAAGGAGGTCCTGCAGCATTAGCAGTGAGGTTGCAGCACACTAATCCTTGTAGTCAATCAGGAGGAATATTCCCTTTCTTGTGAGCAGTTAGAAAAATGGTAAAAACTTAGAGCTCTCAAGCTGTGTACAGCCAAGGTGCACTTATTAAACAAAGGCAACTTCTATGACGAGAGTAGCATGGGATCATCAGCCAGTGATTCCAGTACAGAAACCTTTAAGTGATCACCTATGTTTTCATCCGGATTTTTAAACTTTCAGGCATGAGACTGAATTGCTGTGCAAGGCACATTTTTAGGCCAAATTATGTAGTCCATGTGCACACGGTACCTAAATGTCAGCAGAATATCAGTTACTCCAGTAGCACCCAGAGTCACGCAATTGCAGGGTTGTCTTATCTGCACGTCGTTACAAGTTCTATTTGAATTTTTAAACAGGGATGAACATGATTTGCGTAATCCAGTATGCTGGAAACAGACACTGGGCCAAGTCAAAATTCAGGAAGTCAACTTAAGCTACTGAAAAGCATGTGACACAAGCAGGTATTCTTCTACATTGGAATACCAAGTTTCAGTCTTACTTTTTGCACAAAGATGACTAAATCTAGCTTTTTAGGCTTGTACACTGTCACAAATCAAAGTATTTCTTCTAGGAGGTCTATTGGCTGATGTGAATAATCAAAACTTGCCATTTTTTAATCCCATGTAAATCTGGTAGGACAAGACAAAAAAAAAAAGAAAAAAAAAGAATCCCCAAGGTTGCACAAAGGCTTGTTCAGCTATCCAGACACAAGATTTTATGTAGTGCATAAAAGTAAGTCTCAGGTAGGTCTGGACTGCAAGTTTTCCACAAAACCACAGTCCTTATTGTACTTTATCAAATTACTCTTCTCTTAATTTCAGTATTTCTATCTGTATTCAGATAAAAATACCTAGCTTAATTTAGCAGGAACACAGGAGAAAGCATGAACAGGCACTAACAAAGGCCTAAACAGAGCCAGTTTCTTCTCTCACTGAGGCATATAGCCCCCTTGTCTCACAGTCTGTGGGAGGTAACTCTTTGGCATTTGATCAACTGATGCTGGATTTCCTTCTCCTGTTTCAGGTCTCACCATTTGCCCTTCAGTACTTGTCTCTGAAACATCTGATAAAGCAGCTTCCTGGGTATCTTTTTCCAAGTCAAAGCCCAACAGCTGTGAACTCTGACTCAGGACCTGCAGTTGCGCAAATCTGACAAGATCCCCCTCATCATCAGAAGTAATTTGCTTTGTTCCTTCAAAACACGGCCTGTCTGCACTGGCTTCATCCTGACCACCACTTTGTTTGAAATACTGCTGCCTTCGTGTTGTACTGTCACCTCCTCCAGCGTGATCCTCTGATCTCTCCTCTGAATCTAGCAGTGGCTGAGTTGACTCAGACCTTGAAAAGACTTGAACTGGAGTTTGGTCTCTGTAGCCATTAAGTACTACAGTGGAATACTGTACAGTGCTTGAAGTGTTTTGTGTAGTTTCACCTTCGTCACTGTCAGAGACACTTTGCCTAGGAGAAGACATGCATGAGGATCCTCCAATACCACTGCTGTGCCCTTCTGAAGTACTTTTTTCCTTCTTAAGCAAGTCAAATGGTTTTAGGTCTTGTTCTGAAAAAGACTTCTTGTCATCAGCTTCTATTTCTACGACGCTTACATCTGTAAAGCTGCCTTCTGGGTACATCTGATCTTTGGAACTAAAGTTATGCTGAAAGAAAGAGATGGATGTTGCCTAAGAGAAAGGTTTTGTTAAAAATCAAAACCCCATTAAACATCTGAATTTTCATTCCACAACTGTTTCAAGTTTCTTCATGTAAGTTTTCTCCTTTTATATTTTCAAAGTATCTGTTACAGAACGAAGGGTGTAACTCTGTTTCTAACACAAAGTCGTAATTATATAGCCATTATAAAACCATAGTGAATGTGCAATCTTTGCTCCAATTTTAATTATTTTTAAGAGACATGAACACAGAACAATTTGCTGTGCAGCACATGAACATTGTATGTTGAGAGCCATACACACATTACTTCCAATACTGTATTTCACCTCACAGCCTTTCTTCATGGAAGTTACCCACAGTTTATGGAACAGAATTGCTACATCATTCACCCAGCATAAACCATAATTTCTGCCACCATCTCCTTATCCACGAGGAACTCTTATAGCCTTCTCTCCTTCACAACTTAAGTATGCAAACAAGTCACTTAAGGGTTTTAAGAATGGGAATGGTTTACTTAATCCTGACTTTTCCATGAATGAGAAAAATAATCAGGACTTGACCCTTCCAAATAGTGAACTGACTATAACCCACAATGTCAAAGCCTGCTCTAAACGAAGTCAAGAAACTTAACAACCAAGGTGGTTTTTTCCCACCCCTCCCCCCCAAAAATCTATGTGTGCTACAAGACAGAAGACTCCCAATGGTTAGTTTATTTGAAACCTTGTGAACAGTATGCAACATGATGAGTATTACCTTAGCTGGAACTTGAGGAGACCACTGAGCAATGTTACTCTTGGATGGATCAGGGACAATAGGCCAGATATGCTTTTTAATTCTGCAAAAGATCAAGAACAGAATAAAATTACAAGATGCACAAGACAGCAAGTACTGCATAGTCCAGGACTCCACTCCCTTAAACAACAACTGTGCAGGAGTATTTATTTCTAAATGCCTTCTGCACTTTACATTTTTAAGGAAGCTTTTCTACCTGTAAAACACAGCACTACACTTGTAATTCCTCCACATATTAGATGTAGCCATCCAACAAATGGTAATGTATAGTAGGAGATTTTCAAATCTATAGTACTCTAGAATCTACAAAGCAATTGTTAATAACTGTATCGCAGCTGTTAAAACGTAAGCCAACTTCAGAGCTAAAGAGAAAATGAAAATGTTTTAAGAAAAACGTCCCTGGTCTTTTGTAACTCTGAGCTCTTAAGAATGTAGTAACTGGCTGCTTAACAACTGAAATTCCCGCTGATACACCAACCCTAAACTGAACTAATTATGAAACTGATGCATCTATCCTGCTCTTTGTAACAAGCTCCAACAACAAATCCTCTGTAGAGAACTCTGAAGAGCACCGCAAGATGGACTTTTCAATTGACATCCACTAAGAACAGATTTTAGGAGCAGCAAAGAAGCCAGAAGGAAAAGGACACAAAATGCTGTCTTTAATCAGAAAGAAAAGACGGCTGACCGGGGTCATAGGAGAGGTATTACTCCACACCAGGGAAAACACTCCAGCAATAAGCTCTAAGCTACAGCTACAGACAAGAGCTCTGGGGTAAAGGGAAAAGGGAGGAGTCAGGATATTTCCCAGCAGACAGTAAACAGGCATAGAGCTTGACTGAGGATATGCATGGCAGATAACAACACGACAGCCTAATTTTTTTTGGCTGCAAAGCTTGAAGTTTGCTGATGCTGTTCATTAAATAGCTCAAATAAAGCCAGCAAACCGATCTTCTGTGCTTTGCAAACTAGGACCATCATTCCACTCTCACGTGATGACTAAGGGAACACAGACAGTGTATCCTGATCAAAACCTAACAAACCTAATCCTGACCAACTCTATCAAGAAAAGTAGGAATTTCCTCACAGGAATGAGTCATTAAACATTTAGTTTGTGTGTTAATCATTAATGGCAAAAAAATTATTACTAGAAGAGGCCCTGATTTCTCAGGGAAAATATCACGCATCAGTGCACTCACATTTTACCTTCTTTTTCCGATCTAACTGCAGAATATTTACTTGTTACTACTGAATCATTGCTGTACCGCTGTTATGTCCAGAAATAATCAGAAGCACAAGACTTAATTTATACTTACAAGTCACGTTTGTTGAAGCAAAACAAAACTCCAAGGAGCACAATCAACAGGAATGCTAGACACACAGGTACAACTATGGCTTCGATTTCTCCTTTCCCTGAAGAAAATAAAGACAAGCCATTATAGACCACTTTGACATTAAAGGAACTTGGCAGCAGCACACCCTCACCAAGGGACAAGGAGACTCTGAAAGTGAGCATGCGTGCTGCACTCAAAGCTTCACCTTCAAGAACTTCACCATATGAAAAGAGCTTCTTGGTGAAAATATGAAAAGTTCTGTGCTAGCAATCTACTGCCTTGCATCAAGTAAAAATGCAGATTGCTCTAGGAGCTGCAATATCAACAAAGCAAATAATTTTATAGTTTGGGCAGATATGAGAGTAACATCTATATGAATTCAACACTCGTCCAGGTAGTCACTAGTGGTTCATCAGCTTATTCTATATACAAAAACACCCTCTGCTTGCAAACACTAAGGTTGCATTATTGTTACATATTCCTTCCAGTGTTATAAACATTCTTAATCAAACCTCACAGAACACTTTGGGAAAAGCAACAGAAGAACAAAACAACAAAAACCTGCTAAATGTGAAGTTAATTCGGTTCACATTGTTGCTCTTACCACTACAAATAGGAAGCACTTTCTAAGGCTGAACATACAATAAATTTAACTCTTCAAAATGAGTCTCTGCAGGGAAGTCCAGCAAACTTTGCTGGTGACACAAATGAGAATAAAGAACCTGAGGAAGGGTCTTAAGAACAGTATGTGCTGACTGGCACCTAGATTAGCAGATCGAGGTCCCAGCACACCTCTGCAGAACACCTGTATCAGGATAAAAAAGGCCAACATACCTTCAGGTTAAAAAAAACCAAAACAAACGACTCTGAACTAAGACTAGAGTAGGAGGCATTTGACATCAGATAAGAAGACAAGGGCATATGTCTCAATCCTAGTGCCTCACATAAAAGCTGGGGAAAAATAATGCTATACTAAAAGCATACACAACATGTATCCAAAGCCAGCATGTTTGTCAACAGATAAGAGCAATCCAGGAGACTTGCAGAGGACAGCTGTCCACTATACAATCCTCACACATCATCTGAGTATGACTGTGACGCAACCTTCCCCTCCTACCAGAACCTGTAGAGCCCTGCTATACTGTTGAAACATGACCTCCTACTTCTAATTGTGCTGCTTTTTTCTTACCAAATTTTTGTGTAGTAAATGTAAAATCAGGACCACTCCTGCCTCCTTCATCTGTGTATGCCATCATCCGCACAGTATACAGTGTATCACTGGCCAGAGAAGAAAGGGTATACTCTGTCTTGGAAGGATCCACTGTGACAGCTAGAGAGAATAAAAAAAACCAACCCTGTAATGTCTTTCTGTACCATTTAATAGATCTCCACATGTACACTAGCACTAGGACATCAAGTCTGCAGATGCAGATATTTAGTTCTGTTCAGGTGTTTGAACTTTGTCTCTTAAAGATATTTTATGTTCTATTTCCTGTGGGGTTTTTTTGGTTTTGTTTTGTTTTCTTTTTTACCCAAAACACAGCCACAGACTGAACTAGTAGCAAAGGTCTTTCCAACTGAACAATTTTATGGTCCTATGAAAAGTTGAGTCTTTAATGTCTCTAATAAACAGAATACATACAGCTAGCTGCTAACTACAAATAATACTAAATAGGGTAGGCCCACCCAATTTAAGGAAATCTAAGAAACAAAAAAAAAACCTTTTGATTACGCCATCTCCCTGTCTTGTATCTGCAAGTCACACATACTACTGAAAACAAAAATGTACTTCAAACAAGATGTTTCGCATCAGTAATATATATCGATCTAGAGCTCTATGAGGATTAAACATTCACACTCCCGCCCCCTTTTTTAAGGCTTTGCAGTTAAATGCAGTCAATCTCTTTACATCTTGAAGGGTCTACCTTCATCTTGCTATATCACTGTCTAATCCTGTATTTAGACAGAAAGGTGAGAGCACAAAGTCTGCAAATTAGCTTTCAGAAACTCAGCTCAGTATCCTGTTATAAACAGACTGGATGTTCTGAATCCTTTCTTAGGGACTTTTCTGTTCAGTATGGAAGAGAGCTATGACTCAGACATAAGCTCTGTTATCAGGACAGACAGTCAGCCACACTCAAGTTCTGGATAATATTTTTCAGGAACGTGTGTTAGAAAGGAGACAGATGGAATGCCCCAATGACAAATAAATGCTTGTATGCTTTTGGTTACCTGTTTCATTTCCATCGATGGTTTTGTAAAAGATTGTGTAACTTCTGATAAATCCATTCTGTTCATCCACTGTGAGATGGTTCCACGTCAAAACAGCTTCAGCTTTTCCTACCTTTTTTGTCTGAACAGTTGGTCCTTTTGAAGGACCTATAATAGAGATAAACATTAACTCCTGTTGGGTACCCTCACAATCACAGCAGTAGTGTGTTAATGAGCAAAGAATTACTACTGCAAAAAAACTTCAATGGAATAGCTGGAAAAACTGATCTGCAAAGCATTATTTTTCAGACAACACAGCAACTCCAAAGGACACTTTCAGATAGCTAGTAATCAGCAGATCACATGAAATCTTCAACTGATGTTAATTAGTTTTGGCTTTATATATGAAATTTAAAATAAATCATCATACAAATATTACTATACCAATAAAATACCAAACTCATGCCAAATTATGTGATAAATGTTGGAGAAAGGGAAGCAGTCAGCCACAGACATCTGTTTATCTTTTAAATACTGTAAACAAGCAGAATGCATGTTAATAAAAGGTCAAGAGTAACTGTGCCTCAAGCGTAGAACTCTTTTTCATCACGTAGTCTACTTTAAAACAAAGGTCTTTTTTATTTTCAGTTGAAAACGTCAGTTTACTTGCTCCAAGATGACTATTTTGTACTTACGATCTTGTTGAAGATAAGCCTTCACAGACTGTCCACTTCCCTGACCATCAGCATACAGAGGGTACACAGTTATCAAGTAACACTTGAATGGTTTTATGTCACCTAATAAAAGGAATTTAAAATGTGTTGTTTTACAGACAGTCAAATTCCTCACCATCTGTCACATTTACTTCAAGATACAGGGTTCTGGGTTTTTGGCTGTTCTATTAGATGTACTTGGATCTAATGTAGCTGACTTTTTTTCTAGACCTCTTTGGTGTACTGCTCCAAAATGTAACTAAAAACAACAACTTGATAGTTCATTATAATGTTACATTTAATATTTTTTCTAATTTATTTTAAATAAAAACCCTTTATCTGTCTGCAGCATTAAACCCCCAAATGTTGACTTCAGATACTGATCATACTCTGAGAAGAACTGTAAAGCTAATCAAGTTTTTGTTACAAAATTTGAAGTTGGCCTATTCACTATTTTAATGGTTTCTGGGAGCAAGACTAAACTGAAAATGCAGGTAAATCCCCTGCTGTTACATAAAGAATGTAAAAATGCAAATTAGATACAATTTTATATTTGCCAAAAACACACAAATAATTCCGCACTCATGATAAAGAGAAACCTTCAGCATTATCCAGGATTCTTGTCCTACAATAAAATTCCAGCCAGCATGAGGATGTTCTTCTCTTTGAGAATACTAAATAGGTTTTAAAGAGTGTTTTACAAATACTTAGGAGTTAAAAATACCTTTTAAGTACGTTCCTTGAACATTTCCTGGTTCATTCTGCCATTCTATGATGCAGTCTGAGCTGTTGGACACCAGACACCATTCAATCACATATTTAAGAATGTAAGTGTTAGGAGCAGTCCACCCTACCCACAACTTGCCATCTTTAGGCAGTGTTCTAACATTCTTCACAGGAGCTGTGACAAAAGAAAAAAGAGAAGTTATAAATATTGACAGTTCGTCCACTAGACCGATATAATAATAGCTATTGTGCTGAATGTGGATACATAGGGTTACTGTAGCAGTGACAATGTGACTGAACCCAAGAAGCCATCTTCTGAAATTTATAAGCTTACATCTGAATCTCTGTATCAGAGAATTGAAAAAAACCCAAACAAGCAGTATTAGCTTAAAAACTGGAAGTTAGACTCAGCTTCTGTGTGCTCAAGCACCGTTAGCTGCCTTATTGAACACCAAAGACAATACTATATGTCTTCCAAAAAACCAAAAAGTATCTATTTTAGAAAAATTAAACCCTAAGACAGTTCTAAACTCCCATTCTAATCCTCACACTCGTGTGCCTTACCAACTACTTATGCTCCAATGCTACTGTTTGAAACATACCTTTAATTAGTTCATCTAATAGTTTTAGAATCTGTGCCTCTCAGTGTTTACACTAAAAAAGCAGCATCTGTTCACAGACTTAGTTTTTGCTTCCTCTCCTAGTAGTGTTTAGATTGTCTAAGAGGAGGCTGGAAGTGAGGAGAAACCGGCACATATAATTACTGCTATTGAACAGTGAAAGGAACATAAACAGAAAAGGAAACAGTGGAAGCAGATGACAAAGAACCAGGCAAGATACTGAAAACGTGGGACAGTGAGACTGGAACAAGGGAAGAAAGTGGCCAGGACACATGGGAAAGCAAGAGGAAGAAAATGGTGAAATGGTACATACATGAAGTAAAGAATGCTTGCTAACCCAACCCTTTGATTTTTCTTTTTTAAAGAAAACAAAAATGTCCACTATGCTAAGAAGCTATACAGGATATAGTGCACAGTAGCTCTACGGATCCAAAAGAACAGCAAAATAGCATATGTAGCTTCAAACGAACCTGCAAGCACATAAATGTGCACGTTCCCTAGTACACGGATAGTAGCTAAGTTGTAAGGCATAAAACTGTAGCTATATTCTGTAATTATTTAGTTTTGTGTCATGTAAAACGTATGATTTTACAACACTGAAGATGTCTTAAGGCAAAAGCCACACAGATCTATTTGAAAAAGGCATTAGTAGGACACAAACCTTTTGAATTACTTGCTGGGATAAGCAAGACTGATGGAGGGGATGCCCCGACTCTGTTTCGGGCAATCACAGCCACTTCATAAGTTCCATTTGGCAGCTTCAATGTAAGGTTGGTGGTATTAACGTTGAATCTCTCTGGTGGACTAGAGAGAGACGATTTAGGTCTGACAGTCACTTCATACTGCAGGATTACTCCATTGGCTTCAAATGGCTCCAATGCCTGTTAGAAACATCTTTGATTATAGTGACACTGAATAAATGTGACTTAACTTTTACTGCCTTTGATGCATAATTTAAAACTCTGAGAGCAACGCAAGTGACGTAGATCAAATAGCTGCATAGTTAAGGAATGGGCAAATGACTTTCATTCATCTCTGTAAAGCAGAAATACTTACTTGTAGTTTAAATCCTCTTTCTTGGCTCACAATCTTATCTAGTAGTTTAATAAAAGCTTTTCTGTAATGATTACAGACATGCATTTTCTGTGACTTTACAACTCAATGACAAAAAAAGAATCTCACACCTTAAGCTGTGCTGAATCTGAATGCAAAACAGACTAAGTAGTTTTATTATCCATGGAAAAATATTTGCTTCCGTGTTATTAGATAACACCAGAAAAGACTAAACTTCAGTGTAACAGTATGATTCTTCAGACAACCTTAGAGAAAGTTGCTGCAACTAAAGTAACTCCAGTTTTCCAGGTCTAAGGTAAATCATGTCAAAAGTGGCATATAAGGGACACCAGAAAACGATGCTGTATCCATATAAATACAACTTCACATAAGTCACATAGTAATAGGGAAAAGGTAGTAATAAAACAGACAGCTAGACCAAATGTAATGAATTCCATGGATCAAAAGAACACAGGAGATGGGGACTAACCATAATTGCATTCACTTTCACAGCTTTGGACTAATCAGTCAACTAGACAGAGCAGTCTACTGTGTACACTGCTGTATTTACAAAATCTGGCCTCTGGAACTCTGGCTTATATGGATTTTGCAGCTGGAGTATCCCTGTCCAGACAATTTTAAATAACGGTTCAGGATACAGTAAAAGGTATAACATGAAGGTTTTATTTGTTCAAGTGAAAGTTTGCAATTGCACAGACTGCTTAAGGACAGCAAGTCATGAACCTGAAAGCAGATCCTTTATACTCTGAGTCATAGATGTGTGTCAGTTAACTGATGGCCTTACATCTGCACTTTTTATTTTGCGTAACTTATTATTGTAATAAGAATATTAAAGTCACTTCTTGTATCAATAAAACCTGTACTACTCCTGCTATCTACTCAAGTTTACTAAGGTAAATTTTGCCACTTAAAAGCAGTTCATCACGTTGCTTTACCTTCCACATCAGATGCACAGTCCAGGAAGCTGGCGAGTGAGATGCATCAATGATCCTCCATATGGCGGGTCCTTTAGATGGTTCTGATGAAAGAAATAATGCTTGGTAGTAGAAATATTTTTATTTAATCTATTTTAGTTCATAATTTGACTATTATTAGATAGCTACTCTATTTTAAATAAAAACATATACAAAAAGTGTTTCTTCAGCTCCTCAGAAGAAAATAAATGCTTGGTATACTAAATGGAGCATCTGCATGGAAAGATTTCCTGAAAAGATGAACAAGACACCAGTTCTGATCCAAGTGTAGAGTATCAAAATAATAAAGTCATCATTGCTGAGCATCTGCAACAATGGGATCAAGCCTACAGTGTGCATCTTAACTACATGATGAGGGAAAGAGAACTAGGAATTAAGGCAAAAAGGAGCTCTTTTAATTTCATCTGTGCACCCTGATTTGATTTACACAAAACAAAAGCAATTGTACATCTTGCCTAGTATACAAAATAAATGCAACATGAATCTGCCTCGTATTCATTTCCTACTCAAACACCTTTGTTCTGAGGCTAGAACAAGACATGGGTACTTAATGACTAATAGGGTATTTTTGAAAAGCCAGGCACCACAGCAGAATAGTAAACGTAAACAGGCAATCAGTCCTGAAATGGTGACTGCTCATGAGCCACTGAAGACAAACAAACACTGTCATCAACAGTTGGAGAGGAGGGACTAGAAAACTGGAAGAATATTTCACACTATCTCCCCCAGAGGAAGCAAGTGTAGACCTGAAGCAATGCCATTACGTACATATAAATTCCGTTTTGTTTAAACAAGTAGGGTATATATTGCAGTCTTTCCTACTTCTCCAAAATAAGACGGCAGATGAGTTCAGAACTCAACTAGGATAAATAAGGAAGGATTTCTGACCCAACGCAGTTAAGCTTTGAACACAAACAAGACAGTTTTTTGACACTGAAGCCTATATTGGCTTAACTCTTTAAAGACATGCACTCAAATGCTGTTTTAAAAAGACTAAGAAGGTACCCTGGAAGACAGTAAGGAACAGATAGGATACAACAAAGGACATCAGGAAGAACAGAAAAGGATAAAGTACATTTAAAAAATGAAAAAAAAAAAATCAGGCTGATGTAGAAGCTAAACAGATATCACTAAGTTGGAGGGATGAATAGATTCCCTAATGTGTATCCAGCACATAGCCAGAAAGTCCTTTCATTGACTCCATATGGGGTTGGATCAGTATAGGCTAGAAACAAAGAGAAACGTGCAGCTGATCAAAGTAGAAGTGAGAGGGAAACAGGACTAAGTTAAAGTAGTTTCACTCCTCACAACTTTAGAACTGGAAGAGTTTCTAACTGATAATAACCAATGTCCTGGAAAAACAAGACAAAATCTGCACATCAATTAATTCTGTTTAAAGTCAGAAGTCTGCAAGCAATTCCCAATACTGATGATATAAGAGAAAACCAAACAAGCTATTAAAAGTGAAACATCTTTGAGGATAATTTACTAATTCTAGAATCCCTGCTCCCCACTCCACACCCCCAAAATCACAGTGTGTATTATTGTAATATATGTAGCCATGCAGCAAACCTGCTCTGCTGGATGTAGATCTTTGGCTACAGTCACTATCTAGAGGTATAAAGTAGATGTTTCCTTATACGCATTAGGTAGTAAAACAATTCCTGGAAGATTTCAGGTTGCCAGAATGCATGACTGTAGCTTTGCATTTAAAGATTTGTATCTAGCAACAGGACAAGGGGTAATGGGATGAAGCTGGAACGCAAAAAGTTCCACTTAAATACAAGAAAAAAACTATTTCACTGTGAAGGTGAGGGAGCCCTGGCACAGGCTGCCCAGGGAGGGTGTGGAGTCTCCTTCCTTGGAGGTCTTCAAGACCCACCTTGATGCATTCCTGTGTGACCTGATCTAGGTGGACCTGCTTCTGCAGGCGGGTTGGACTAGATGATCTCTTAAGGTACCTTCCAACCCCTGCTGTTCTATGATTCCATTGAAACCTCGCTTCAGTACTTAACATTTGCATAAAAACCATACGGAAAGAGAAGAATACTCCCCTGAATATAGTAGTGGTAAGTACATCTTTAACTTGGTAGTGTGCTACTGAGACAAACAGTACATCTTTTGAATAAAGAAGGCAAGCAGATGTGGAATCTTCTAAGATATGGGTCTACATTTAAGACAAACCACAGCATCTGAAAATCAGGTTTGTAATTTGATTGAGCACAAAAATAATGGTGTAAGTAATTTCAGGGTCCAGTGTCTTCTGCTTTCATTTAGTCTTTGCAATAAGCACCTGTACAGTAAAAAATGATGAATTCTAGCATGGGTTTTGCCAGAATTGCAACTTGGAATTCCTTGTCTGAACCCACCACTTGATAGAAAAAGCATTGGGGAACTACAGACCTTATGAGCTCTTTTCCAACTTATCTCCCATCCTATAAATTTGTAAGCATATCTAGGCATTTGCAAGAGGTGACTAGTGCCCTGAAGTTGTCAGTATGCAAACTCAGAATACAAAATCATTGTACTGTCAACTTTTGCTACAACATGAAAGTCTGCTAACTGATTGGAAAACAATGCAGATAAAATATGACTGGCCTTAGGAAGAGTAGCTACTAGAATTCATTAAAACACTCTTCTAACAGCAGAAAACATACTGTATTTACATCTGCAGTGTATCACAACTAATAGTATGAGTATTCCTCCACAGCTTACTGCACACAAAGTTCCTTTTGCCTTTAACAAGAAGCAAAACACTAATGTAGGATGTTCAGACACCAACAGAGCTTCAGATTCAAGAAGATACTTCTCAAGCATCTATTAAAGATGTTAAATTAGTTCCAGTTCTGTCTAAATAAGCTGTTCAGCTGAATGATGGAAAGCAGTCCATAAAAACTAAGTTATACAGCAAAGTCTTGGACTTGTATTTGGAGAGCAGATTAAAGGCCCATATGCATAGGTCTAGGTTGTGTTTGTATATACTCTTGTCGTGGTTTAGCAAGGACTAACAGGGGGTAGGTAACAGGGGGAGCGGGTTGCAGTGAAGACCCGGTAAAAGTTTTTTGAACTCTCCCTTGACTCCTGGGTTCAGACCCACCCCCCGGCCTGGCTGGGCCAATCTGGCGCCTCTGCGATCACTATTTAGGGATGGGAATTTGAAGTGCTTGGCAGGAGGTGTAAGGGTGGTACAAGATGGAGACGACCATGCAGACCCCACAGTCAGAGAAGGAGGAAGGAAGGAGGAGCAACAGACCAGAGACCCCTCTGCAAGCCGTGGTGAGAGTGCAGGCGGTACCCCTGCAACCTGTGGATGGCAATGGCAGAACTGAGAGCCAGCAGCTGCTCCATGTGAGTGTGCCCGGAC
>WBNH01007453.1:83371-95568 GCA_013401255.1 Urocolius indicus
GTTGTTTCTCCCCAGGTGCAGGACTCTGCATTTGTCCTTGTTGAACCTCATGAGGCTCCTCTCTGCCCAACTCTGAAGCCAGTCGAGATCCCACTGAATGGCAGCACAGCCTTCTGGGGAATCAGCCAGTCCTCCCACTTTGGTGTCAGCAACCAATTTGCTGAGGGTACACTCTGTCCCCTCATCCAGGTTGTTGATGAAGATGTTGAACAAGACTGGCTCCAGAACACATCTCTGTGGAACTCCACTGGCCACAGGCCCCCAACTCGATTCTGTGCCATTGATCACAACACCCTCTCGGTTCTGTCATTCAGCCAGCTCTTGATCCACCTCACTGTCCACTCAGTCAAGCCACACTGCCTGAGCTTTCATATCTGTGGAGCACAGTTCTATTCAAGAATGTTTTGACAGTGTTAGCTTTTTCAGTAGTGAAGGAATATTAACATACCAATCCAGCAATACGCACAGAAGCAGCATTTATGTACTAACACATAATTAGGAGGCATATAATTACCGATATCAATGGGATCAAGAACAAGAGGATCAGATTCAGCCTTCCCAAGAGCATTTGTTGCTTCTACCCAGACTTCCAGGTTAACAAAGAACAGAACTTCATTAATTGTACAGGAATTGTTTACATCTTTTGGTATACAGTCAGGAAAGTTCTCGTGTGGCCTAAATAAGAGAAGGAAAAATAAATGTATAAACCAGTAAGTTTGGTTTCCTTTAGAGACTCTTTAAGTAGATCAGTGTAGTCAATCAGTTTAGTTCATATGCTTCCCCTCTGCCATTGTTTTTGTAAACAGAGGGGTGGGAAAAAAAGGTGAAAGATAAGTGTTCAGCCACAAATGCATGCTTGCATTAGAACTGAAACTAGAACAAAGTCACATCTAGAGCACAAACTACAGTATTGTAATCAAAAAGTTGTATAAAAACCCAAATTGAAAAAAATAAAAATCAAGAATCGATACATTTAATCAAAAGCAATATGACTAGTAACAGAAGCACATTTACGCATTAAAAGATGTTGTTAATATCACCAGCATATCCTTCAATAGTTCACCGCTACAGCTGCAACACACTATCATTTCTGTTCACCATCTTCTCCTACACTAACAGCAGAAGTTCTAGGGGCATCAGGAGGCTTGCAAAGCATTTAGATTTATCCAACCACACTTTCTAGAGCTCTCATTACCAAACCAGTTTAGCAGAGTAGGGTAGATGGAAAGCTGTAGGCAGTCAATCCTGTTTCCAGAGCAGAACAACAATCCTGTCCACTCCATTTTAAATTACAAGAGACCACGTGAAGAGTTTGAAAATCACTTAAGTTAATTTGCTTCCACAGGAATTTTTTTTTTCTAAAGTTTTCATGTTATTATTTATTGTGGACAACCATTCTGAATTCTTAGGAGGTACTGAGAACACCTCTACAAAAGCCAGTCACTGTATATTGGCTTCTCTACTTAGAATCATAGAACAGTTTGGTTGATCTTTAAAGGTAATTTAGTCAGATTGTCCTGCAATGGGCAGGGACATCTTCTGCTTGCTTACAATGGGACAGAGCAGTCACCACAAAAAAAAACCTTAACATATTAATTGGGTTGAAGCACCTAATCATTAGGTGTATTGTACAGAAGACCTACTAATAATGTGTTTGAAGAATGAAAAAAAAAGAGACAGCCATCACCCCAAAACATGTGCAGCAACAAAATTTCAAGTCCGACTTAGAACTACTTTAAATGTGAACTTCACTCTTCTGTTCCCCCCAAAATAGACAGAAAACTGGATTTAGGTTAAGAACTCTTTTAACGTATCAAGAACTTTCAAGGAAGGTCAGTTTACCCTACAAATACTCTTAGAAATTATTTCACGTTCTATAGAGGGTTACTTACCATCTGTATTTCAACCTAAATTGAGTGTCCAGGAATGTATGCCTTCCAGGGTTCCAGGTACAAGTCATAGGATATGTCAGTTTTAACACTTGATGCACAATGCAACTTAAGTTTTTAGGCTTCTCTGGAGGCACTGTACAGAAAAAGTTGGCAATAACTGATCTACATGCACATTTCAATCCAGTAAGAATAATGCTAAGTGTCCCATTAGAGCAATTTCAGTGAACAAAGTAAGTATTTATAGTCAGATTTATTTCTAAAGGAGGGGGTAAAAAACTGCTAGATGCCACCCAGCAATGGAAATCACAAAGCTTAGCCAGCTGTTCTGAGCATCAGTAGTGGATAAAGAACAAGCACCTGACAATAAGGAACAGCACAGATTTCTTATTCTTTCAGGCAGAAAACCTGATCCCACTGTCTGTCATATGAATCTCCTTTAATTCACAAAAAAAAAGCTCACGAGCACTACAGCTGGATTGACTTTACCAATAATCTGAGCTCTGAGGCAATTGTGGTAGGTCTATTCTCCCCTATCTGAGCTATAGAAGAAGGATGCTTTAGAACCAAACTCATACAACACTGGTAAGGGGTCTTCATCAGTGCACTTTAGTAGTGTGTATGAAACTTTTCCAGAGCGCAGATAAACTATTCTTTCCCTTCTTAAATTCAAACCATAGTGTACAAATAATTTGTTTCTATCTTTTAGAATATCACTATTCACAAGAACAGGATGTACTTTAAGAATTTTATTTCACTTCAAGTAGAATTGTATTTTCAACATAACTACTTATGAACCTTACACCTTTTGGCATGAATAGCTGTACTCTTCTCAAAGCTGTTATTCTCATAGATTACAGAATCTTTCTTTAACTGACCATACACAAATAGAGTAGGTTTAAGTACCAATGCATCTCAAGATTCACACATTAATTGAAATTGTAGAACATTACCTCTACTGTCTTTTGGTTTACCTTCATAGGCTATTTTATGTGCCCTCACCTGTGCACTGTTGTTCTGTGAAAGCACTTTAAAACTCATGCTAGACCCACGTGAGTTTAAGTTGCGAGTTCAAGCCAGTCTTTTGTATCAGCCACACAACAACTGCATTATCTTTTGCCAACACGAGGTGGTAATGTAACTCATCAGCTATTCACATGCTGACACAAAGGATGCTTCAAAACTTATTTTATAAATGGTCGACCAACTAATTAAGTAGTATTATCTTAAGCTACTCACATTACTTTCTCAAGACCTCACTATTCTATGAAAGAGTACTTGCTCAGCACTATGCAAGTGTGATCACGCTCGAACAAGAAAAGGTTATAATTAGTTTTGAATTAGTAAAATTTAAATTTAATTAATATTTTTAGTAGTTTAAAATCAGTTTAGAAAAATAATTTTCTTATGTATAGAGGTACAGTAATCTAAATATAGTACGTTCTAGCCTTCAGTTAGTTTTACTGATACAGGTGGGCTAAATATTTCTCATTCCATTAATAAAGAAAACATTAATAAACAGAAGCAAGTGGGAAAAGTTAACTGATTTCCTAGGATCAATTTCAGTTACATTCACATCTTCTTGCTTTAAAATTTTCCTGTTGTTTTCTTTCTATTTCAACACTAAAATACTCCAGAGTATTTTCTGGTTTTGTTTTTTTTTTTTAGAAAACTTTATTCTGGACATATTTACCAGCTTTGACAGCATATTATTTGACAACATTTTAATACAATTATCCAGGAACTGAGGGAATGGAAAGAAGTGTCTTAAGATATTCACACTATTCTCTTCCCTGTTTCACAGAAAGAAAAAAAAGCAACACAACAAAAAAACCCACATTAAGACCACAACAAATGGCAAGAAAAATCATACTTACAGCCTAGTGTAACTGTAATTCCATAAATGTTCTGCTCAATCTGTCCATCTGCTAAAATGTTGCATGTCAGGGGAGTAGCTAGTGAAGAAGTGTCATTAAATGTGACACTGGAAACTGTTCTGTTTATTTCACGATACTGTTCTCTAGGTACCACTCTATTTTTAATTTTCCAGATAATTTGACTAGCATAGATATTACCAAAGTCAAGGCAACTCTCATTTAAAATGCATAACGCTGTGAAATTGGAACCAAGAGCCAATACAGGAGATTCTGGGAGGATGTGACCGCATGACTGTACAAGTCCACCATAAACTGAAAAGGAAAAAGAATTGCATCTTTATTAAGAAATACAGAACACTCCATAATCAATATTATTGATACTACACTAGTGTAATGTTAAAAATACTACAGGTGTCTAAGCAGGACATGAATTAGTTATCTGAGTCATAAAACTAAAATGCATTAAAGGACAACCAAACAGATTTTAAGGGTAAAACCAGTGTAGTCTTTCCTAGGCTTAGCAAAGAAAAAAAAACCCGCTCCATTAATAAACACGGGCCTTGAGAGGCAGGAGAGCAAAGGATTGGATGCTATGTTCTGAAGGAGGATGGTTAAGATGCTTGAGGTTACTTTTGCAGTGTAAGTAGTATTTTTTGTTAAGAAAGTAAACAAAAAAAAAAAAAAAAGGGGTGTGCGCCTTTGTTGTGATAAACTAGTTTAAGAAGAATTGCATGCAGAGAAATACTTGAGATGTCCATTTCAAAAGCCTCAGTGTGTGCACTATAAACATATTTTTTAATTATAGTGATGTGTACACATTTAACAGTGCTCTCTATGAAGAAACTTCAACGTCATAGTAAAATTGTGAGTAGTGCAGGGGGGAGGCAGATAAGGGAAATAAAGGGAAAGGCACAAAAAGGGAAAAGTGTCCAGCTTTAAACATGAAATAGATGGCTGAAATCCTGCCTTGAATCAACAGCCATACTAAACATCTACACACTAGCAGTGGCCCATGGCTCTAATTTGTTTATGGAGTGTACAGCACAAGTCCACCGGTAGCTTACTGCTTTAATAGCATTTAGTCTGACCAAGACATGCTTTCATTCAGATACAATTTAGAGTATGTGAAATTAAACTTAACTTCACTAGAGTGACTATCTTGAGGGCTGTCAGTGGAACAAAAGCACCTTTCCACTGACCACTCTTCACTACCTATGTACAAAGATGAGCAATGAAGAGAAGCAGAAATGACTGCTTGTTTAACATGCATTATTTTACCATTGTATTAAAAGGACAGACCAGGTCTCTCCGTCCTAACATATCTTGCTTCCTGCCCCCACCCTGCAAGTACCTAGGCAAAAAACAAGTGTGTGCCTCAAGCATCCAATTAAAGAAGTTCTGCAGGTCTCGTGTTTGAGACACAGAAGTCTTACCTTCAAGAGAACAAATATTCAAGAGCAGATATAAGCCACGGGCCACCCAGTTCCTCCCAGAAAACATGCTGCACAGAATTCCTGCAACAAAGAAATATATATTTTTTTTTAAATTAAATGATCACTTTTTAAGTGACTGTGAAATTCAGATTTGTATTTTATCTGTGACAATTTCTCAGGCATGCGCATTTGCTTTCTTGAAAGAGTCTTCTCTGTAGAAAGAATGGACACATTGTTTCCGTTTTACTCATTGCTGTAAGAAACTCCAGTGCCTGCTTAAGACAACCAATGCGGTTTAAATCCTCTTTAGGTAACAATTAAGGAAATGCACCAACTTATGGTTTTCATGAGGTTTTTTTGTTCTTAAAAATCTTACAAGGAGAACTGGAATTCCTCAAAAGTCAAAAAGGTGGGTTTTTTTTTTTGTTTTTTTTTTTACATATTATGCTTTTAATTTTTGCATTGCAGCAGAGTTCACTTGTTCTCCATTTAACAACTCTACAAAACATCTTACAGATAATGACACATTCCTTGAGTAGCTTCCACTCCAGTTCTTTTGAAGCCACAAAGTCTCTCCTGGATTTCTCAAACTGCAGTTCTAAAGCAGCCTAAATTATTAAAAGGAAATGATCATTGTCTACTAGGCATATGAGCTATATTATTTTAAACCACATGTACGCATGTTTACAGGAATAGGTGGATTGCCTTAGTCGAACAGGATACTTAGCCTACAACCTGATTTCTACAAGCAGGCTTCATACTCTTCTTACAGCTAGAAGCTAAACGTGGAATTTCTAAATTTAGTAAGACTTGAGATGAGACTTCCAGTAGCAACCCTGCTTCCTAAATTTAATTTTTACTGATCTGACAAAACTTCTTTGTAAACTGGTGTTCTGAGCTTTACCCCTAGAAAAGGCAACTCACTAAGAAGTTTAAATGAATTCCACAGTATTCCCTAGAAAGGAAAACTTAAAAGCTATATCTATCAGAAGGAAAAGAAATTCAAATTTATGACACGAAACACTCCTTTGCTTTTATTGCATACAGTTTACTTTATAGTAATGACAGAAAGACACAAGGCATTTAAAATAAATTAATAAAACTAGTTATTTATGCACTGATGTATTAATATCAAACTAGAACCTCATGAATTAGGCATTGGCATATCCAAGCCTTTTTTGGTAACAAATGAAGGTAAAGAACATAACAAAGAAAACATCTATTCAGAAGAATTGGATACCAACAATTAAACGAAAGCCAATCTCAAACCTTTATAGCGGTCTTTGCAGTTCTCACTAACATAGACGCATTTCAGTTAGGACTAAACTAATAGCCCTCAGAATCACTCATTAGTATCTTTATTTGCATCTCTACTCATAGGTTCATTACTCAATTATGTGAACAAGCATTTTCATTTATCACTAAAGGCTGGCTTTTTTAAGGTAAATAAGACATTTATAATCAGATTGTAGTTGTACAGAGACAAGAATCAAAAAGCTATTCATTTTTTATGTTACTCTGAAGTATTGTCACTTGGATGAATATGAAAACAATTCTACAGTTTTAAGTGCAATACATATTTAGATATCTATGGGTATGGTTAGAGATTTAAACCAATTTATTTTTGCTGATTGTGAATGTAAAGTCTTTCAATACCTAAAAAAATATGTTTTGACCTACGCATGCCTTTCTGTGTTTTCAAGTCCCATTGGTGAATACAACCAAACTCAGAATCTGATTCTCATCTTTGGACACAAAATACTGTCCTTGCCTGCCCGCTCACCCTCCCCCCCACGCCCTCCCAGAATCTATTTCAGTGTCTTGACTTTAACATTTATCAAAATTATTGCTCGCTACCTAGAGCTTCTTGTGCTCTCTTATGTACAGATTGTAAGATTTCTTATTTTATTTTAAAGAAGATTCATTTAAAGCAATTTGAGTTGTAGAAGGTCTGAAACCCTGAGGAAAGAAAGAAGCAGCAGCTCTGCTTCCCTGCTAACTGCCAAAAACTGCAGAACAACAGCAGAAGCAGCTTCCACTCCGAAAACTGAAGCAGTGTAACAAGGCAAATGAAGAGTTGAAGAAACACTCAATATAACATTTTGCTCAATTAGTATCACAACTGGTGTCACATTAGAGTAACGGCAGTGACAGATAAGTATTACATTGTTACAAAGTTACCGGTTTTCTTTTTGGTAATGACTCACTTCATGTTAAGTGGTATTTCCACAAAACTTTTCAAGAACTGCTGGTGTTAAAAGTCACTATTAAGCCATAACAGGTACAGCTCAGGTTAATAACAAAAATACCTGAAGGACCAGAAAAGCTAATACTTAAAAAGCAATAACCAACTCAGCAGAAGTGAACATTAATACTACATTATCACCTATTTTTCTCCAGGTACAATATTTTTCAGAAGAAACCAAAATACAATTACCTCATTTTAAATAAATGCCATTTCTATATTAGTCTGTCTTTCAGTTCTGGAATACAATGTTAATTGTCCCGAGCAGATTCATTTATACATGGGACACTGAAGTCCAAATCTCTACTACTTTGCCTTTTGGAAAGTTCAGTGTGTGCTTTCAAGAAACAAAGAAATCCTCTACAGTTTATAGTATGTGTTCCACTGCATTCAACTCCTGAAAGGCAAGAAAACCAAGACTCATGTTCCATCGCCTGCAATAGAAAAGTGGAAACCCACTCACTTACAGCATGGGAAACAAGTAGTCGTGACTATAGTGTCAAAGCCACGCATATATTTGCATCTTCAGCATATATTTGCTTTTAGGCTGTTTTTTTTGTTTGTTTTTTTTTTTTTTTTAAGGCTGTATTTTACTTTTACCACCCTGCAGTTTGAAGAAGACCGAAACTACATGCCTCCAAAACCACAAAGGGACTATTTGCAATCTCTTCTAATGTGTGCTAAGATTAGTCTCTCTGGCTTTCACAAGACTGATTCTTGATTGAAATTTAGTTCTAGAAGAAAGAAACAGACTATGCACTTCCACTCATCTTGTGTAGATGAAAGCCATAAAAAAATCCCAAAAAACAACAAAAACAACTTATGGAGGGGTTTACAATTAACAAAACAAGGAGGCACACTTCAGATTAGGATGAGGAAGATACATGTAGGGTAAACTTGTGTTTTCTAACGTGAGCATATAAAGATGCTCAAGTGCAGAAACACTGCACGTAAGCTATATTAATACTGTAAGACACAGTGCCATCATTCAAAACAAATGCTGCTGCCTTCTATTGTTTACTCATACCTACAAAGTTGCAAGTATGAACAACAGAAAACTCAGTTTCAGCAGTTATGCAGCACAGCCCTGAATCTCCTGTTTTAGGCTTGTCTATTGTATTGAGGTGAAAGTTCAATCTGATGTTGAACTAACATTGAAGAAGCTAGTCAGTTCAGATTTTTTTTTTTTTAACTCAAATCAGAATTTTATCTATACTACATAGTTGTCATGCATCACTAAGTGAAGAGGAAAAGGAGACAGAGAAAGAAACTCATGTTAGAAGTTGGCAGACTTAACTATGAAAGTAACCTAACAAAAGTGGCAAAGGATCAAAGTCCATAAAAACGCTACACAGCAAAAACAACACAGTCAATTTAGAACTGTTGCTGGTGACAGTCCAGAACTCACACAACATGAACTATCTTGAAGAAGAACATACTAAAATACTCCAATTACTCCAGCAAGACAGACACACGAAACTCAAATAGCATGAGATCACCTTGTTTAATCTCTAAACCATATCAGATTCCTATTATTCTTTACATACTGCATACTCCATTTTGAAAGCACTAACCCTTTATGCCTGAACCTTAAACTGATACTTCAGCCAGTGTCCTCTGAAAAGCTAATGATGACCCCAAAATCAAGCTGTATATGCACAAACTAGCAACAGCACAAGGTTTTATGACTAATCCGAGAATAACAGTGTTTGAAGAAATGTCAGGTACTCATGCAAAACTGACAACTAGTTATTCTGAGCAACAGAGAGAAATCATACAAATTAATCTTATTTCATAAATCCTGATGACTACCCCAAAATGAATACAGGTATATGTTATATGATGATTTTTACCTCTCAGTTTCAGAAAGGTGACTATTATGGTCCAAGTTAAGTTAAAGAGACTACAGACAAAGTAAAATGTTCTTGCCAACAAAGCAAGTTCTTGCCAACTTGCAAGTCAGAAATTATAGATAACATCATAACCACCACAGGAAGGTGCTAGGTCTATTAAGGCTCATCATCACATCAATCACAAAAGGTTGTCACCGAACACATTTCCAGAAATTGCTCAAAAAAAAATTAAGAGCTAAGCGTATGGGTTCAAGCAGTCATCTCTCACAAAGAATCCACACAGCTCAGGTAGACAGACAGCAAGAGATACTGCACACAGCAGCTACTGCTTGAGGTTTTATAATGAGCCAGAGCCAGGCAGTACTTAAAGTCCGTCTAAGAGTTGTAACTATCCTCAAGGAATTTTGACTGCTCAAGATGTAACTGCTTTCTAACTAGGAGGACTTCATCTGCAAGCTTCCTTCTTTCCCTCCTCAGACCTAAGACAAAACAAATCTCAAACATCTGTAAAAGAATAACTTGAAAACTCTGAAGATATTATATGCACAAAATATCAAAAATTAATGTTAAAATTAAAAATACCTATACACAAATGATAACTCTGTCACTTTTACCAAATAAGTCAGTAATTTCTCCACTTTATTAATTCCTTTGCCTCTAAGAGAAGGCTTCTCCTTGTCCCTAACATTTTAGTACTGAAGAATTAAAAAAAAAAAGGCACAACCTAAGGGGGACAAATTAAAACGACTGAAATATCTCACGAAAGGCACAAAATATTTGCTTCCAATAATTCTTTTTGATAACTTCTTAAACTGCAGGTAACTTTCTGAAATACTTGAGCTTTATTCTTTTTTTGCAGCTAACAAGTAGCTGTAGTCTAAAATGCAAATGAATTTATACAAAATAATCTTTTCACTTTGCAGGTTCTCATCTTGAAATCAGACCTTCAAGACTGACAGCCACTAGTGGTGGTTCTCTAAATTAGAAAGTTCTTACCAATGTAAGAACTATTCTAAAAAGTTGGCCAAGAGGTTTGTTTATTTTCATACAACTGTGCTAGTTCTAATCCTCCAGAGAACCAGTACGGAAGACACTGCATCTCCAATTTGTGTACAGACTTACAGATGTGCTTTTATTTCCCCTCACCCCAGCCTCCTACATGTATATAGAAGCTTTACTCAAAGAGATTAAATTTCTAGACATGTATACAAGATACAAATATTTACTTTGAATGCTTAACTTCTAAGAAGCACTTTCAGATTTTCAACATCCTCTCCTACTTTCCTATTGTGATACAGCAACACAGATTAGAAGTTGAAGTTCAGAAGTGACATGCTTTCAATAGGTATCTTTCACATATCATTATTATTTGAAAGTAACGGTACTTGGGAAGGGAAGCAGAAATTTTACATTCCGTAAGTTATGTTTCTTTCATCCTCAACTGTGAAAAGTATCCAACCTATCAATATTGTAGATCCTCCCCACTTCTCTCTCAGAAGCAGGACAGACCAATAAGAACAAAACTAAAACTCCACAGAATTCTGTTACCAGGTTTCTCCTTCAGAAACGCCTCAAAAGGATCAAGCAGGCATCAACTAGCAATCACTTAGCCTAAAACAAGAACGAAAACTGGGGCTGGGAGTCAGCACTGCCAGCACACTTGGCAGACTGCTTTCCTTTGTGCCTGGTTCACTGCCTGTTTCATCATCTGCAAGTCGAAATATCGTGACACTTTCGGAAGAGCGTCGAGAGACCCGGCGCAGTGATGACGGGAGCTCAGGGAGCACAGTGGAAGTTAGTAAACAGGACCTGGGCTGCTCCCTGTATCTGCTCCACCTTAACTCCTCTGGGAATCCCTCCCATAGTCGGTTCAGGTGTAAAAATGTCTGTTTCTTTCAAGGCCAGTAGTTTTCTACCTTCTGGTCTAAAGACAACGACAGACCACTTTGTAACGAAGGCACGTTTTTCGAGACAAAACCGCCTGCCGATAACACGGCCCCGCTTACTCAGAGCTGAGAGACACAAGCCCAGCGAGGGCAGCCAACACCTTTATATGACACTAAGGAAAAAAAAAAACCCGGATTATTTTCCGTCTCCTCCTTCGCACCAGGACAGGGCAAGGGGCTGCGCGTGGGACATCCACAGCAGCCGGCACTGAGCTCAGCGGCCAGGGCAGGGCAGGGACTCAAGCAGCTCCTCAGGCCCTCGCACGGAGGAGCCCCGGGCGGAGCGGCCCCTGACAGCCAGCCGCGCCGAGCCGAGCCGAGGCACGGCTGCGTCCCCGCAGGGAAAAACAAGGCGACGCGGCCCCCGCCAGCGGCCACCCCTCGGGGAGAGGGACGCACGGAGGCGGCGAGGAAGGAGCAGGGGGCCCGAGGAGAAAAACAAGAGAGGAAAAGAGGAGGAAACCTGCGTCCGGCACGGAGCATCCACCGCGGCCCTTACCTGGCGCTGCCTCCCGGCGCCCCTCACCCCGCCGGCGGCCCCTAAATAACATCCGCGCCGCGCCGCGCCATCGCGCCGCCGCCGTCCCCCCCCCCCCGCCCCCGCCACGCGCNGACAGGGCAAGGGGCTGCGCGTGGGACATCCACAGCAGCCGGCACTGAGCTCAGCGGGCAGGGCAGGGCTGGGACTCAAGCAGCTCCTCAGGCCCTCGCACGGAGGAGCCCCGGGCGGAGCGGCCCCTGACAGCCAGCCGCGCCGAGCCGAGCCGAGCCGCGCCGAGCCGAGCCGAGCCGCACGCACAGGCGGCTGCTCATGGCCGCGGGGCGCGGACGGGGAAGGCGCAGCCGGACAGCGCCGCCGCCGGGAGAACGGCGAGGAATCGGCTCGGGAAGCCAGTGGCGCAGGGCTGCCGTCCTCCCCGCCCCGGCTGCCAGTCAGCGCTGGACAAGCGCCCA